>LWMK02000313.1:0-89489 GCA_001693075.2 Taenia saginata | reverse complement strand
ATAAGTGACCGTTGTAGACCATGGTTGTTGGAANTCACCTCATAAGTGACCGTTGTAGACCATGGTTGTTGGGCTTCTTTGGTAAACATGTCAGGCGGCTCTTTTAAAAAACGGTCATTTTGACACATTGGATGTGCTTTACCTCACGGGATAAAGTTCTGTGCAATAGAGTACTGTCCAGAGGCTGCCCACACACTCGATCCGAAATCATTAATAGTGGGTAGATTCTCCTCAGTGGTGAGGCTCATTAGTAAGTAGAATAAAGAAGTACAAGCGGATGACGTGGAGACGATGCCACCTCTACCGCATCTTCGTCACCATGTTTTCGCGTTACTAATAGTGCTCATCTGACTAGCAGGCACTTCGCACAGAGCTTCAAAGTGGATTCGCATCTTGGCGCAATCATTTCCTATCCAAAACCAAATGTTGCATAGCGAAGATTTCTCTCTACAAGCTATTTTCCATTCTGTAGTAGCGATGAATTTGCATNGTAGCGATGAATTTGCACCCACGCTCAGTCATAATCCTGACATGGTGGTGTATCAAACCTCGGCCCAATTGATCGGATCGTAGAGTAGTGTGAGGAAGTGCATGGGTTTCGTAGCTAGGGTTGGTATGTGCCGCATTGCTTCGCACAGAGCTTCAAAGTGGATTCGCATCTTGGCGCAATCATTTCCTATCCAAAATCAAATGTTGCATAGCTATTTCCCATTCTGCAGTAGCGATGAATTTGCACCCACGCTCAGTCATAATCCTGACATGGTGGTGTATCAAACCTCGGCCCAATTGATCGGATCGTAGAGTAGTGTGAGGAAGTGCATGGGTTTCGTAGCTAGGTTGGTATGTGTCGCATGGTCAGCGGAGTATGATGCGACCCTATTGTTACGGCCAAAGGCATACGACAGGAGTGCTGCCCGGATGGCCGCGCGTACCAATAGTGGTGAAATCTCAAGCACGACCTGACTCACCTTTCCATGATTGGTTTTGAGCTTGAACGAAGCCTCCTTAAAAAGCACTAGGAGCTCCTTAAGCGACATGTGCAGTTCGCTGTAGAAGGTGTGATGATGGATCTCCAGAAATGGTCCATGGTGGGGAAAATACGGTGCAAGGCGCATCATCAACAGCGGAGGCAGACTTGTACTGATCAGACGCGGTATCTATCACTGCATCCGCATTGTATTCTTCCTCATTCAAGAAATTGTTAATTGATGTGTTTGCATGCCTACTGTGATTACATGCCTGCAGGCGCACAATTTAGTAATTGTTACCATCACTGACGAGGTGTTCAACTTGACACTTCAAGAGTGAACAAATGAATGAAAGGATGGATGATTGCATCGGCTGAAATTGATGGAATTGATGAAGGTAAGCTGTAAGGAGGATACCACTTGGCTCATATTTGACGGAGGGTTTTAAGTATTAGAGTTTTTCAAATCCTCACTGTAATATCTAGTTTCTCCTCCAACCACATGCATGGAGTCGAGGAAGTCCAACGCGCTTATTTGCGTTCATAGTTGACGGAGGGTTTTAAGTATTAGAGTTTTCAAACCCTCACTATAATATCCAGTTTCTCCTCCAACCACATGCATGGAGTCGAGGAAGTCCAACGCGCTTATTTGCGCGCTTGAAAGCGCATTAACCATCTGAGACTTCTTCGTTTTCCTTCTGCCTCTATCGTCGTTTCTTCTGCTTCCAACTTTTCTTCCGTTTTCGCCATCACTACCGACTTCGCCTCCACCCCCGCCTCCACCTTCACCAACCCTTCTTCACCTTTCTTTCTATTCCTTTTGTCCTTTTTCTTCTTCAGCTCCTCCGTCTTCGCCGGTGCCTCTGCCTCCACTCTCACTTTTTCCTCCACCTTATCCTTTGTTAATAATAACCTCCATTCAGCTTTCTTCTCCTTCCAACTTTCTCCATCCTTCTCCTCCTGCCCTTCTCCCTTCTGCTCATTTTTAATCTTATTTTCATTCCATGTTATGCTATCACCTTCAGTAATGCTGAGTTTTACCTCCTCTCCGTTGTTTACCTCCCTTGGTTTCCACTCACCTGGTTTGCTTTCACCCTCAAACAAGCACACTCCAATAAAGTGCATGCATTTGGGTGTTTCAGGTGTGCGTCCACATAAGTGTTCCCCTTCTACATAAGACCAAGTGTCCGTAAGCTAGAAGGAGTTAGAGGCTGTACCAGAACTCCTCCCAACTAATTGCGTCTCGTCCTTTAAATTAGGATGCCAATCGGACGTATAAACATAACGTCCTCGAAATACTCGACTATCCGAAAAGGATATGTACTTGGCGGTGGGAAAACTAAAACAAACATAAGCACCACAGGACATTCGCAGCCTCGTCATCTTAATGGATAAAAAGGTACACTACAAGGTGACAATATGCGATGCTGAAATAATGTGCAGTCACGGGTTACACGTTCTTACCGAAAGGAGGTACTGAAACCAAAAGGGAGGGATTGGAGTCCCCTTCAACGATGCGACTGCTCACGACCTGNCTTACCAAAAGGAGGTACTGAAACCAAAAGGGAGGGATTGGAGTCCCCTTCAACGATGCGACTACCCACGACCCGGTGATCGTCATCATTCGAATTGAGGGTATCCAAAGGACGAACAGGTTGGGGCATCACTACATGTGCAAAAGCTCGTCTTGTGGTTCGTGCTCTCACACTTCTGTCACCACACCAACGCCACCCTACTCAATCCACGCACGCCATAAAATATGGAAATCTGTTTGCTCATCATTGCAGTGCTTTAGCAGATGCAGTAAACAAATAAAAGTGCCTTCAAACACTACATAAATGGTGCGCAGTGTAGCGATAAAAATGAGAACATAGAAGGCAAGGCCACACTTACGGAACTGCTCAGCTCCTTCTGTGTAAAAAAATGGGCCAGTAAACTGAATTGGTTCATCATTTTCTTCTCCGTCTTCCCCTTCTCCCTCCTCCCCTGTGTAACAACTTTCCTTAATGTCTACAATGAAAAGCGGTTTCCTTGTCGCACATCACTCCGTTCATCAGCCTGCTTTCCTAGCCAATGTCAGACTCTACTTGGTTAATCAGGTGAGATCTACTTGCCGCAGAACTGACGACATGTCAGCGATTCGTAACAAGCCTCACTTTTACACATCTCCAAACGCATCTACATCCACACTGCTCGTCGGACGTTTCTTGTGGAGTGGTCACCTTACCATGGAATGATTTCGTACTGTTTACCGTGTCTAATTTGCAAAAGCACAGCAATGCAATTAAAGATTTACACACGTATTTATTTCTATGGAGTAGCCTGAGCGCAATGGAAAACACCAGAGCTGCCTCCGTCATCTGCTTCCCTTCTCCTGTGCACACCACACAAAAGTGTGAGTCATTCGCTCCCCTCATTAAGGTGACAAGTGTTGTCACTTTCTCGTCCATACGGGAGAGACACTATCAAGTTCCCCATTTAGCAGTGCTCACATTGAATTCATTGCAATTACAACCAAAGCTAGCTCCTAACGATGAGGTGGCAAACCATCTCTACGACTTCTAGGCCGTCCGACGAACTCATTTGCATACTCACTTCTCATGTATACTGATGAGTGGATAAAGAGGTCCGTGCTAATTGTCTGTGAGCAAGTGGTCAAAGCTTAGCTTGACATTAGCTATTAGCTAGCAACCTCACATATAGGGTAGTTTGTAACAGAATTGTTAACTGCTCATCCCTACAAAGGTTGAGTTCCTCTGAGCACGCCAACGAATCCAATGTAAAGGCGGATGTAACAGAACGATAAATTTTGTGAAAGTGGAGTCGGTGAAGCCATGTTACGTAGGCTAATAATCTCTTTTCTGTGGTTTGGTATGTAAACCGTTTATTTAGGGACATTTTAAATAATGGGTATTGCTTGAGCTGAACAAAAGCTGGTTGATGCAACACATTAGAGCAATGCCATCAACTCTCCCTAAAATGAATCCTTGGTGACTTGACGCACCCATGTCACATCTTTTTTACGCTTCATTGAATCGTCGTTTGATTCTAGTGGAATCGACGTTAGCACCTCATTTTTCCTAAAGCTTCAAAATCCCGCTCTGCTTGGGGTAACGAAGGCAGGAGGACGATTAATTTAAAAGGGCAGCAATTACTATCAACGTTAAGCAATGCATTCAATTGATGTTTCCTTCCGGGAACTGGTTGTTGTGCGGTTGGGCTTAAGTTTTCACTTCCATGTGAAGTCAGCTACGAGACGGTCAACGACACACAAGAAAACTTTGAGATTGTTCGCTGTAGGCAAATATTATCGTTGCCGTTATGAGTCCTTAGTATGGGAGAAAATTCGGCTTAGTTAGTTGTCAGGAAAATAACCAGTGGCGCATAAATTGGCGTGGGCGATCTAAGATGCTCATGACGTCCATTGGGTTGCGCCGTCTATAACTAAGAAGGATATCTACTCTGTGTCCGATTGGCACTCAGTGAGGAATTTAATTACGGATGGTAGGCCGGCCTATGTGCTGATTTCAGCAAGGTGTCCGCGCATTGTTATTTGCGAACAGATGCGTATTCCACCATGGTGTTTGATTTGCAGGCGTTATTTTTGGTTGGGTTTCAGTTATTAGCCTCAGTTTGAAGTTGAGGTCTACTCATTTGTACCTCATTGGAAATGTTGTCATCTGGTCAGTTGCTTTTATTTGACGCCTCCAAATTGTGTCGACTAATCACTTCTACCTCGCTGTAGCCTGGCTTTCCCTAGAGACGAGGAATGCGACGCAGCAAAAGCAGTGACTGACATCTAATTGTTAAATCAACACCTCTACCACCTTTAGCCTTCCGATACGGTACCGCAGCCACGGCCGTCAACGTGGGTATCGCCGATGGCTCCTTCGACGTCTCTGCCTCCATCCACCACTGTATCGCACTCTGCACTCCCACAGGCACCACCTCCTTTGCGAAAGCGCGTAGTCAGTGCGTCTTTGACCCCGTGTCTTTCGTTGTTTCCATTCTACCAAACGCTCTATTTTAGTGCTATCGCACCCCCCAGCTCCACTTCTTTGCCCCTTTTTGTTTTGGGTAGTGCAGATGCATGATCTTGCTGACGAGTATCGGCCAAGGCTACTGCTGAAGTGTTGATGACTCTCATTGCCCTCTAATACGAAATCGCTGCAACAGACGATGGTTCTGCTACTCTGCTACCGGTGGGGTCATGGACTTGGTTGCGCGGAGTCTAAAGGTGGCGGAACCGCTCGTACATGTGATTTATGCTGCTCGTTGACCCCTTACAGAAAGAAACTGAATGGGAAATGAGGGGTATGGATTTATTTTAAACGCAAGTCTTCTCTTTTATTTTGCAAATGCTGTTTCCAATCAAATTTGGCCCATTTACCTAGTCAGTAGTAACTTTCAATTTAATCCAAATGTTTGATTTGGCTCTCTTTTCATACAAGCCGGTAGTTGATGAGGATCTTTCCATTNGGGACGGGAGATGAAGGGTATTGATTTATTTTAAACGCAAGTCTTCTCTTTTATTTTGCAAATGCTGTTTCCAATCAAATTTGGCCCATTTGCCTAGTCAGTAGTAACTTTCAATTTAATCCAAATGTTTGATTTGGCTCTCTTTTCATACAAGCCGGTAGTTGATGAGGATTTTTCCACCTGACCATAACATCGATTTGACCTCATATTTCCTTTGCTGATGCTTTGTAGTAGTGCCTGTTCTGCATCGGAAAGGCGACCCCGCCTAGGCTACCCTTTCACAAATAATTGTGGGCTTTATTGGCTACGATTTCAAAAAATTGTGCTGCTGTCCTGTCGTTGAATACAAGGAGCGTTTTGCTATTCCGACTGGGTTGGTTAGGTTGGTTGAACTCCACCTCGCTGTGTAGGCGTAGGCGCTGGACATGTCCTTGTCTGTGACTAGGTTCTTAGGGTAGGCTAAATGTGCGCCTCTTTGCTTCGTCGAGGCGATTTTTAAAGTAAGCATTTTTCAGAATTGATTGGATCTCTTCATTACGAAGAAGCTAAAACACAAAAGCATTTAATTTATGCGCCATAATTTGATCGTCAAGATGACTTTTCCTGCTATGCAGGCGTACCCCAGCAGCTGCAAATTTGAGGAACAGTGCTTCGGTAGCTGCTATTCTAGATCTTGCGGGTGGGGCTTGCATCCGTTTTACCATTTTGCAGCCAAGTACTTCGTTTGTGGTGCGGTTAGGAGGTGTCGGTGTTTGGGTGCAGCCATGTTGGCGTTGCTACTGATGACATCTCATCCTGTTTCTCCGCCTGCTTCTTCTGACAAGCAACAACCAGCCACTCTTCCTTGTCCTTTTGCTGAGTAATCGGTGGAGTAGAAGAAAGATGTGACAGAATAAATGGTAACACAGATGCAGCATCAGGAATGGGTGATGGGTTCTTCCCCGTAGAACTGGTATCCAACGCTTACAGAGAGGAGTAAATGGTTGTAAGTTCGTACTCACCACAATGTGTTGAGGCTGAAGTAGTATGCAGTGGAGTGATTGTGTACTGTTAAGCAGTAATTTGGATCACGTAACGCATTAATAGCTGGGAACTATGCAAATGTGTAGCGCCTAACTGCTGCTCTACCTTGTCCAAGAGGACCACCTAAATTACGAAAGTGCTTTTCNCTGTGTAGGCGTAGGCACTGGACATGTCCTTGTCCGTGACTAGGTTCTTAGGGTAGGCTTAATGTGTACCTCTTTGCTTCGTCGAAGCAATTTTTCAAGTAAGCATTTTTCAGAATCGATCGGATCTCTTCATTACGAAGAAGCTGAAACACAAAAGCATTTAATTTATACGCCATAATTTGATCGTCGTGGTTACAGTTTTCTGTCATGCAGGCGTACCCCAGCAGCTGCAATTTTGAGGAACAGTGCTTCGGTAGCTGCTATTCTACGTCTTGCAGGTGAGGCTTGCATCCGTTTTACCATTTTGCGGCCAAGTACTTCGCTTGTGGTGTGGTTAAAGGGTGTCGGAGTTTGAGTGCAGCCATGTTAGCATTGCTACTGGTGACATCTCATCCTATTTCTCCGCCTGCTTCTTCTGACAAGCAACAACCAGCCACTCTTCCTTGTCCTTTTGCTGAGTAATCGGTGGAGTAGAAGAAAGATGTGACAGAATAAATGGTAACACAGATGCAGCATCAGGAATGGGTGATGGGTTCTTCCCCGTAGAACTGGTATCCAACGCTTACAGAGAGGAGTAAATGGTTGTAAGTTCGTACTCACCACAATGTGTTGAGGCTGAAGTAGTATGCAGTGGAGTGATTGTGTACTGTTAAGCAGTAATTTGGATCACGTAACGCATTAATAGCTGGGAACTATGCAAATGTGTAGCGCCTAACTGCTGCTCTACCTTGTCCAAGAAGATCACCTAAATTATGAAAGTGCTTTTACTATTGACATGAGGGCTACTTCCTATCACCCTTGAGTAGAATGGAGTTGAATGATTAGCTAAATACAGCTGTTACATCCCACAGTCATGATGAAGGCTATTAAGCCGCTAGACTAGCCTTAATGGTAAGTGTCTACCCTGACTTGACACCTCCTTATACACTCGCGTCCACAAGAGCATGTGGTTTTCAAATCCAGTCCTATTGATTTCCTCAAAGTCATCCAATGAAACAAGCCAGCAAGCGAGCAAGCGAGGAGGTGATCAATTAGGTAGTCAATCGACACACTAAGCTGGAATTGTCATATGAGCTGTGACTATCTTGCTGAACGTTCTACGCCTCATGACAATGAGCGTCATAGTAAAAGCTCTGACGGCACTGGAGATGCAGCGGATACTTACCCTCATCTACTTCCTCTTCGCCTATCAACAATGGATTCGCACTCACCGCCGAGGCCAGTGGGTTAGGCGTATTGCCTGACCGCAGTGGACAATTGTTGTTGATAAGATTCACTTTGTGACTCCTTCGATGCTTACGTAGGGAAGACGCGTTTTCCACCTCACCGGTGCCTCCAATCTACTTCTCTTGCAGGAGATTGCTCACCACACTCACGTCATTCGCTTTTGCCCTTGCAGACGCCATTGAAATGAACGTGGAGGACGCTGTTGATGCCCTCGCCAAGAACGCCGATCTTGGATGCTCTGCCACTACCATCAACTGCAGCATCACTCACTCAACGTAGCTCCCCATGCTAAAGTGAATTATCGACCTCTCCTTCTGTCTCGTTTTTGCCAAGTTCTACAACCATCTGTTCTTCCATTTTTGCTTGAACAGCAACAGCGGACGCGGAAATGGAAGTTGTGAAGCACAAAGCAGGTGAAGAGGGTGGAACAGTGGGATCAGGAGAAAGAGGCGGTGAGGGTGAAGTTTTCACGGTGGAGGCGTTGCCACACCAATGGGGAAACGAGAAAGTTATAGTTAGGCTTTACGTTCTCCCCGTTACCGATGTCTTGCAAAGCGCGGAGAGCAGTTCAGCGTTACCCTCCGTCGGCATGGAGGAGCAACGCAATGATAGAAAGATCTCGACATTGACGAAGCAACCAGCACCGTCAAAATAGCAGTCTTTGGTGGGTTGCACGCATACATTCAAATGAACAGCGTGAAGCCAGACAGCAGCATCTAGCTAATGACCGTCTGCCTTCATTCCAGTGGCGAAAGCGTCTGCGTATGCGACTGAAGAGGATGTTTTGTTATCGCCTTAATACAAGTTGTGATTTGAATCCTTGTTCCTGTAATTATAGTCCAATGTTCGTTGCTCATCGAAGTCTTGTTACTTCTGAGTGAGATGTGGATGACGGTGCGATGGATTGGTGGTATTAGACGGCATTTAAGCGGGTGGAGGGAGAGGCGAGTGCAACAAACAAGCCATCGGAGAGATCGGCAGGCATGCTCAAAGACAGGCAGTCAAGTAGAATAAATAAGAACGTGGGTGGTGGAACACCTTTATAGCATTTGGCGAATCCCATATTGGCAATGCAAAATAACGGATTGGTAATGTTAACAGCGATGCATAGACCATACGCTATCTGTCGAATTAGAAGCTGCATGAGAAATGTGCGCTGAAACCAGGTAGGATGCAACTGTGTCAGATAAGTCAATTTTTGGGGTCGATCGACGAATTGGAATGTAGCGAAATGTATTGGTGCTGCCAGATTCCGCAACCTGAAATACCCTTCATTTACATGCAACCAGACGGGTGCTTGCTCGACTAACTCATGCAGAGTGCATTCAACGGTAGGGAAGATGAACAATAGTATCGAGTTGCTACGTACTTGGAGGCGCTCTCACTCCTAGGGGTGTATAAATCCGTATCGCCTCACGGCCCACCGATAGGTGAATTGCAGGCTATTTGCCCATCTTGCGCATTGAGACCTGCCACATAATTGTCCGGCTTTCAGTAGTATTGCCACTGGCAATATGACGAGGGTTGAATTTCATTTTGAGTCGTACACTTGACCACCACTATTGGGAGTAGTGCAAGCGNCTAAAAATATGACGAGGGTTGAATTTAATTTTGAGTCGTACACTTGACCACCACTATTTATGTTTTGTTGTCGCCTTAATACAAGTTGTGGTTAGAATCCTTGTTCCTGTAACTACAGTTCATTGTTTGTTGCTCATCGAAGTCTTGTTACTTCTGAGTGAGATGTGGATGACGGTGCGATGGATTGGTGGTACTAGACAGCATTTAAGCGGGTGGAGGGAGAGGCGAGTGTAACAAACAAGCCATCGGAGAGATCGGCAGGCATGCTTAAAGACAGGCAGTCTTGTAGATGAATAAAAAACGTGGGTGGTGGTACACCTTTATAGCATTTGGCGAATCCCAAAATGGCAATGCAAAATAACGGATTGGTAATGTTAACCGCGATGCATAGACCGTACGCCATCTGTCGAATGAGAAGCTGCATGAGAAATGTGCGCTGAAACCAGGTAGGATGCAACTGTATCAGATAAGTCAATTTTTGGGGTCGATCGACGAATTGGAATGTAGCGAAATGTATTGGTGCTGCCAGATTCCGCAACCTGAAATACCCTTCATTTACATGCAACCAGTGGGGAACTTGCTCGACCAACTCATGCAGAGCGCATTCCATGGTAGGGGAGATGAACAATAGTATCGAGTTGCTACGTACTTGGAGGTGCTCTCACTTCTAGGGGTATCTAAATCCGTATATCCTCACGGCCCACCGATAAGTAAATCGCAGGCTATTTGCCCACCTTGCGCATTGAGACCTGCCACATAATTGTCCGGATTTCAGTAGTATTGCCACTGGCAATATGACGAGGGTTGAATTTCATTTTGAGTCGTACACTTGACCACCACTATTGGGAGTAGTGCAAGCGGCCATCCGACCAGGCTGAGGCAACCATGCATGCTACGCCTTTAGCCTCTCAGGTGTGCACTGCACCCCAGAGGCAGAGCTCATTACGTGGCGACAGGCTCTCGCAGGTGCCTGTGTCTCGTCTGTTATTTGATGGGTTATCTTGCGCTTTCGATGACCACAGTCAAGGTGCAATTGGTAGTGAGAGCGTCAACGATGTCTTTGAAGTCCAGTTTAATTCCTTATAAGGTTAATTCGTCTGTTCTCCTCGAAGCCGTTCCCACGTGTTGCTCCAATTCCTTGTTCTCCACACCCATCCACTCACCCACTCACTTGGGAGTGACAGCACGAGGTAGAACATCAAATAATCTCATGTAATTGCCAGCGTTCATTAGTGTTAGCAAATGGTGATGGAGTACTTATTTGGGTGTGGGATTGAAGCAGCAGTAGAATAGAAGCAACCTGCGACATTGCAAATAGACGCATGTGCTCATTGACACGCTGATTCTGTTTGGTTTAGCACAAAAAGTGCGAATTTGATGACATCAGTAGTATTGGTGCGTATGCGCTTATAATTCATCAATTTCGATCAGCGGAAAGAAGGCTGTGTACCCCGTCGATGTTCTCCAAATTGTCAGTCATTCATGCATCCATGATGGGGAAGTTAAGTCTAATGACCTGTGCCTCGTTGCTGGTGCGAGGAGGGCGGTGCGTTCTGCTAGCTGGAAAGCCTGCTTATCACTGCTTGAGCGTATAACTGTGATGGTGGCATAATCGTTGGCACTTTATGCCCATTTGCTTTCGTTATTAGGCTTTTATTCATTTGCTTTTCAAGTTGAACTTGGATTGGGACTGCACTGCCTATCCTGTTTGTTATCAGCTTCTTGGATGATGATGATGGGTCACAGCATGCTGGACTTCATTTCCATTACTTTCCTTACGATGTTTTGTAAGCAATTTTGACCTCTCCCGTTTAGTTCCTGCCTCACCTACTAATCATGTTACATGACCTGTGACTGAGGTGGCTGTTGAGCAGTGAAGGGTTCCCGTCGGTATTTCTCTAGTCAGCCTCTATGGAATGGATTAATAATAGCAACTGTTGTTCTATGAATGACCCATCGATTCACAAAGGCGTAAGTCTTTGAAGTGGCATCTGTCGCGGCCACGTACTTCACATGGTGCCAAAAGGTGTCTAGCGCATATGTGGATTGGCTCACCCTGTAGGCGTTCACATTGAAGTGTATGAGCTCATTGCAGTCTTTTTCGATTACTCGAAAGTTCTGAGGTGCTGATCGTTGTAATAGATAGGCTGCAATGGTTACAATATACCGAACATGAGAATGCTTGATAGGTTGCTGGAGTTCAACAGCTGTTCTGTTGACCATGCCACAGGAATCGTTTGTCACAGACTTTACTTCCTGCAGCTTTCGACAACACGGAAGGTACTGGATCCGACCTCAGTTCTTTCACTCAGTTGCTGGTTTAGAATCTTCACTGGTTCATGGTTTGGCTGGGTGCATGCACATCCTCGGATCAAGCAAAAGCTTGCTCACTGGGTTGTCACAGTGCAGATAATTTTGGCATACTGCTCTTTCTGAATCTGGTGTGCTTACCTCAGCTCATGTCGCCGCCTCTTCCTTGGTTCTATATCACTCGATTTGTTTAAGCGATCCTTTGTGATATTTTTTTCTAGACGAGCATTAACTCGCCCCTTCTGCTTCTTGCACAGCACTGCCAGTGCATTCACCAACACCTCATCTTTTCGTAAGAGCAGTAGCAACTGGAATTGGAACTCAGCTAATCCATGTCCTGATTAATCCAACGGACCTTGGTGCACGACAATGACCTTGCTTTGCATCGATCACCCAGATTTTATGCCTCTTGATGGTTGAACTGAGTGATTGCGTGGCAGATTGGTTGGCCTATGCCAAGATTTTCAACTCGTTGCGATTGAAGCCCCTCGCCAATACGACCTGAGGAGGTTCGTTAATCTCCTTTTATTAATCAGTAGCCTCCCCTACTATCGATGGCCTCCAACTTGGCATTCCTAGCCATGCTCGCAACTCCTCTGGTAGCTGATAGTCCTCAGCTGAAGAAAAACCTCTTGCTACCCAATTCCTGACCATTGCAGCACATTGCACCAAACACTTTCTCTACTGAGCTGTCACTCGCCCCACCACACTCTCCAAACGCTCATTTGGAAGGCTTTCCTACAGGCAGAATTCCACCCTATTCAGTGAGAAGTAAAGTGCCTTGGAGCGATGCCACCATCGCATCGATTGCACCAATCTTCCCGACTGACCCAGAAGAACAAAAATGAAAGATGGACGGGTGCCTTCGAAATGACCAACAATTTAATAATTCGCCAGTGTAACGTGTTCGGCAGACTGCATCTATGCTTTGATCTCCCGAAGCATTTCAAAACATCAGATTCCGCGGGTACCTTAGCCACAGATGAATAGAGGGTTGCATGACATTGCGACGGAGATCAGATCGCAGATAATCACAATCACACCTGCCACCAGTGCCATTGCCTCCCCATTTTTCCGTATCCGAGCTTCTCACATCGGGTCAGCAACTTTCGGTGGATGGAAACACTGCTCTACTGACTCATTAGCAGTAGTCGACTAGTCCTGCCTAGTCTCCAGCACTGCCATCGGCGCTGAGATGTAAATGGTAGAGCAGATGAAAGCACTTCCATGGGTTGACCGAAATTGGTAGTCCAAATGGAGGTGTTAGTGGCAGGAGAAGGAAAACGCAAGTCATCCAACAAGTGATGAGCTTGCTTGGAGTATGTGAGCGAGCCCATCTTCTGGGCCAAGTGTATGTCAACCATCACATTGCATAGATGGGTTCGCCTGTCACACACATGCATCGCATTTAAGGAAAAGGAGTGAAGACTAGCAAGTAGGAAGGGGAGGAAGTGCAACCGGCACTAACGCATGTTCTGTCGGGATGGCTATACGATTTTAGCTCCCAATTCCAGAAGAGGTTGAGAGTGGGCGAGAAGGAAAATGCGGTGGTTTGGTCAGTATTACATCAGCACCGATCCTGACCATGTCTGGTAGTAGAAGTGCACATCTCGTGTGCATTTCCATGACATTCAGACTGCTGCGCCCCCTCATACGTTAGCCATAAGGAATGACGCAGATGCCTTCATTTTACGGCGCTTTACGTTCAGTACTTGGGAACTGAATACGTTCCATTTCTGATGCAATTCTTACAGTAAATCTTCCTCCTTCCATCCTTCCTGTCGAACGCGCCTCTACCCAAATCNCATTTTACGGCGCTTTACGTTCAGTACTTGGGAACTGAATACGTTCCATTTCTGATGCAATTCTTACAGTAAATCTTCCTCCTTCCATCCTTCCTGTCGAACGCGCCTCTACCCAAATCGTTCTCACCACATGTGCGGCATGAACTAGCAGTTGTGGATTGATCTCGACCACCGATTAACAGGTAGCGACTGTTGGAAGAAGTTGCCGCGACTAGTGGTGCTGTGATGCATGACATGAAGTGTGATTTCTTGGTCTCGTAGACAGAGCAGGGCTTACGTGCAAAGTAGATGACCAAAATGAAGGTGGCTAATGCCTAAAGCATGGCTGCAGTTGGATGGTCTGGGTAGGTGAGTCATCCGTGGTTTGGACTGAATGGTCACGACTGATGGCCAGATGGTTCCAGCTTCCCACCCTCTCCCACGCGCTCACCCTACACCCTCGGCTCAGACACGCACAGCTCGCTGTCCTGACAGTGACAGTAGGACCCCCGATGCGTGTTCGCGCCATGAGACAATTAGTCCACAAACAATACTGGTGGTCTGATAACACGTGTAACACGTTCGTGTCGTGTTTACCGAGACTCAAATCTGACATGGAGGCACGCATGCTTCGTATGAAAATGGGTATCGGTTCCGTGGCTTGAAACAGAAACAGCCTTGGCTTAGATGCAAAATAGGAATAGGCTTGCATTCAGGTAGGATCAATGCAAACGTCCAAGACTTACCACTTTTATGCAAGCGTCTTCGTTGTTTTGTGGAGGAACAATCAATGCGCCAATTGGTGCGGTGATAGTGTCCTTATAATGAGTGTGGTGACGATGCGAATCAACTTTTGCAAATGCTCACACTTTCGAGCCCACCGACATTGATGCGGAGAAGTCACCAATTTCGGCACCTGGATTCGCGGCGTACTGTGGAGAAAGGTTGCCACCACTGTTATGCCCCATAGTGACACCACGGCAAACGCCTTTTCCAAAGGGCTCTTTCTGATACAAATCACGCGGCGCATGCAATTCGATTTCGCAAGAAGATTTCCACGACCTGTACTAATCGCTTCGCCATTACTAAGGGGCAGAAACCGAGTAGCGTTCAATTTGCAGATTTGAGAATACGCATCATAATCATCCCCTTAGCTCTTCGTGTAGCCACCCCGTATTAGTAGTCATTTGATGGTTTAAAAAACCACCTTCATACTCGGACGAAGATCGTTTTAAATGCTGCTAGGCAGAGGTTGGAGCCGTATTCCCTATCTCAACCAACTTTGGCGTCGAATGACGCAGTAACATTACTCAAGTCTCATCGAATCGCCCCGACAGTGAGCACGCTAAGAGGAGAATCGTGAGCCATCAACTCCCATTGTCTACCCACCTATCCTTCTGCCTATCTACCTGTGTGCAAGCTACGTGAGATAATGCAAATGAAACTTCATCGGAAGGGAGGAATTGGTCGAGAGAACGAGAAGACGATTATTCTGATGCACTAAGTCGATCACATTGGACTGGAGCGTCTAGAAGCGCTCTGAGGTAACGGTTCACTTTACCTAATTATATTTCTCCTATCTGTCCAAAATCAGTGGCGATGTAAGCACCAAATTTCGGGATGGTGTGCAAACTGTAAGTCACGTCTGAACGACTGCCAGAGATGACTTGACGACAGCTGCCATGGTGGCAATCCGAGAAGACTGTTTGAATGTGGTGTGGCTGAAGCCACTTTGTCTTTTGTCAGTTGCGTTCCCTAAGACGGGTGTCGTGCAATTTGAAGCATGGAGGTTTCATTGGATTAAGGGCTTCCACCAACTCCTTCCTCACTGTGGGAAAGAGGAGACAATCAGGAGAGTCACAATGTCCTAACGGCAGTGTTAACTTACCGAGTGGGTCTAGGGGCAGTTTTTGGTGTGCCAGCCTAAGCACATCACGCAGGTCAGTAGGCATGCTAATGGTATTAGATCAGAATGATCCCCTGGCAAGAGGTGAGTCAGGCAGCCCCGTGATGCAAGGGTGACGGAGATGAGCTGAGAGTAGAGTCGCGATGAGTGAATGCAAATTATCTGAGTGTAGCTGTGTAGTAGAAGAAGGGAAGACTCGAAAGACGCATTCCACCCATTTATTCTCAATTCTATATAAATTGGAAACGCCGCACGCTAACATTGAAAAGGCGACCTTGGATCATCCCAATTTAGCTGCTTCTCACAAGCGGAGCGGATTTGATGGCGATCCGAAGCTGAATTACCTCAGCACGCAGGTCAGTGGGTGTGCCAATGGTATTAGATCAGAATTATCCCCTGGAAAGAGGTGAGTCAGGCAGCTCCATGATGCGTGGGTGACGGAGATGAGGTGTGAGTAGAGTCGCGATGAGTGAAATGCAAATTACCTGAGTGTAGCTGTGTAGTAGAAGAAGGGAAGACTCGGAAGACGCATTCCACCCATTTATCCTCAATTCCGTATAAATTGGGAAAACCACGCCCTAGCGATGGACAGGCGACCTTAGATCACCCCAATTTAGTTGCTTCTCACAAGCGGAGTGGATATGATGGAGATCCCAGCTGAATTACCAATGCGCTCACTACCCACTTAACGTCACCCGTAGGTGTTAATTTCAGCAGCCTTTAGCACCTGTCTGGTTAGGTTTTGAGCTGATGAACTGCGCACACCTCGGTCATTGTTATGAAACGCCGTCATTCAGTTTTGCCAATTTGAGGTGTGTTTACTCGATCTAACCACGCAGAGAAAAGGATCTATAGTAATGAACCCTTCTCACGGGTAGGTTTTGTGGCACTGAGTTTTCCCGTGAAGGGGGGCGTTGGACACCTAACCATCTAGATTACTAGTGTTGTCTGTTACTGGTGCCATGGGTTTAACCCACACCTCCAAACTGCATCGAGTGGTGGGAAGTGAAACTCCGAGGCGATAGTTAGGTGTGCAGCATACAAAGAAATCACGACTGACAGATGCGTCCGTTGTGCACCACAAACGCCCGCGCAAAAGAGGCATGATCTCCAACGGCTGATGCGCAGTGTACTTCAGGAGTGTGGGGACGTGAGTGAACGAGGAAGTCATCCAAAAATAACCAATGCATTGTAAGTTTGCTTAGCAAATGTTTGACGGCAATGAAAGTCACCTCTACCTGCCGGTCTGGCATGCAAACAAGTGCTCACTACAGCCTCTCGTCGGCACTGCACAGGCGATAACAGAAGTGCATACAAAAGATCACACTAAGGTCTTTTGAGGCGGAGTTCCACTGTTGTGCGTCTACGTGGCGTGTGAGTAACTTTGGCAGATTCTCTCTACCTGTTGAATGCAGGTGTGAATGCCTGTACATCCTGTTCTCCAGTAATGTTTTTGCGAAGCCTGAGGTGCTAACTCTCCTTGCCACCTCTTGAGCGTTTTAATGCCACAGAGCTGTGACACGCCAATGAGGCTAACCACAGCCTGCCCAGGCTATCTGCGAAAAATCCAGTGCAATAGGGGTAAGTGTCGCTGTTCTTTGGCCGTCCTTTCAATCTCCTCTTTCGGATTATCGTCATCGGTGCTCTCTATTCACCTCCACGATGGAAGCGTAGCCATCTGCTGCCACTCACCCGGGTCACGGGTGATGCGCGAGCCTTGCCACTCCTCCGGAGGGGACTCAGATACCAGTGTCCACTATCTCGAATTTTGTTTGATGGACAAAGCGGCTGACTTAATATTTCCCACCAAGCCCTCTTCCGTCCACTCACCATATTGTACCCCCCACTCAAGCACCAAATTAGTCATCACTACAACCATCCATTTACCCTCCCGCCCGTCAGTTCATCCAGTCAACAATGTTTCTCCTCATCCACCCAACTACCAATGCAGAGCCCCTCCATTTCTTATCATCCACATCCAACTCATTTATTCCATCCATGCATCCATCCATCCATCCATCCATCTATCCGGACGCCAGTTTTATCTTGTCTTTAACTCGGTGGCTCAAAAGTCGAGTTCCACTTAACGTAACTGTCGTATTTCACCCTTGGAAAAGCAACCAAAGAAATTGGCAATTGGAATGTAGGGATTGGGTAGTAATAATAAGAGGCAAAACACTCCATTAACACAGCAGTGTGCATAAAAAATTGCACACCACCTCTCCGTCACGTTTCCATTGCTCCGCATTGATCTTCACAGACTCCAGTGTCTGTTGAATCACCCGTGGACAGGGTACGTCGTGTACTTCGAAAAAGGTCTGGGGAGATGTGCAGCGAATTGTGAAACCATGTCTGAGCTTGATAAGAAAGCATTCAGAAGGGAGGATGGCACTTACCTCGATTTCGTTGTAGCGCTCTTCCGAAGCGAAACCGGCAGCACTGCCCTAGAGGTGGGATAAGGCAAATAGGTGCCTCAGAACAAGAGAAATCAAAGTTCCTGCGCACATGTCGTCACAATAAATGCTACGTGGGAGAATAACGAACAAGATGCTTGGCTCAGTTAGAGAAGGCTATCCGTAATCCCGAACCAAGCCATCTATACATCAAACTGCACAAACTCATTCGCTTCGGGAGAACCCAAAGATGTGCTAGCATTCTTACCCTTTCAAAGCCCTCCGGCAAATCACCCCCTAGTCTACTGATCTGCATTTATTCCCCTCTTGCACACAATAATGATGCACTCTGGCACCGAAGCGCACCTCACCGCACCAAACCACACCACACCATTTTGAGTGTGTGTACGTGTGTGTGTGGGACTGCATAGGGAAGGAGGGAGGGAGGGAGGGATGGATGGATGGGCGAGGAGGGTGCAGGACTGTGAATAGGCAGGAAGTGAACAGTGTGACGATGTGCGTTGTCCCCTGTAGCTCAGTCGGATAGAGCACCGTACACTTAGTGCGGCGGTCGGGAGTTCGATCCTCTCCAGGGGTACGCCTTTACACTTCCTCCCTCCCTCCCTCCCTCCCTGCATTCCTGTCAACTGTCAATCCTGCCTACCTAACATCCTACCACCTCCTGTGCTTTACTCTCTACACCTGCTTGTCTGCCTGCCTGCCTGGCTGCCTGGCTGCCTGACTGCCGGCGAAATTGTGCAAGTGAGCGCGGTGGTACAGCACCACAAATGCAGTGGTCAATCAGTCACCACTGCTACCACTAATCCATAATTTATATCCACAAATATGATGTGACGTCACCTTTCCAGATAACTTTTCTCAAATATCATTTCTTTTTCAAATCTACATATGAACCATCCCGGCTATGTCGCAGGCATAATTTATGCTTCCTATCGTTTGACTATGCTACTCCGCATTCTAGGAAGCCCTATGCACGAATCTTTGCCCAAGATATGACACAGTAAATTAACACAAACTTGAGCTCATCGCACTTTTACATTTGTAAGCGTAGCTGCAGCATTTATTAATGAAGCGAGTTCTTGTGCTTTCTGCTAACACATAGGCATTAAATATGCAAGTTCCTAAAAAGAGGCCTATAATCATTTAATTTACGTATAGTGGACATTTGTAGCGTCCCGAGACTTCCGTTAAGGTAAAAGAAGGCGCAGTATTAGAGCACAATACAAGTATTCTAGAAACAGAGGACTTGGAGTCTGTTGGCACGGCCCATATGCCAGTTAACCGGCTAGTGCAATTATGCCACTTAAGTCACCAAAACCGGCAGTTCGGACAAATAAAGCAGTATATAGCCTCTCTCTTCTTTCTAGCGTCATCCCCAACGCTCCCTTTGGTCAGCTTCCCGTGTCAGCCATCAAAACGTAATTAACGCCGTGCGAAGCACCCACGAGCTAACCGTTTCAGCCACCGAGATTCGAGTGCATGTGTTCTTGTAGTGCCAACGATTCCGCGTAGCACTCTGTGCAGCAAATGCGTATTTCTTAGTCCTTCTCGCTCACGAAAATGTGTCTTAATGAACAACAGGGTACGAATCCGATTTTCAAGTGGGTCGAAACACATGCATCACATATTGTGATTCCAGACTTTTGATGCCGTGGAAGAAAGGCGAGGGTATCGTAGAACCCTGGGCAACTGGGGCAATCGGACCTCATAGGAACAAAATGCAAGCGATGCAAGTGTGCAAAGCATAAAACGATGCTATCGAATGGCATCCTGCACATTCTACATCTGTTGATACACGTCTTGACGAAGGAAGGCGAGTTGCCCAATAGCAGGAGAGAGGGAGCTTACAGCGGATGCTTGACCACAACGTCGCTGACACCTCTTGGCAGTTCCGCTGTGCATGGAGTTTGCGGCTAGTGTCGCTTCAGTTGTTAATAGCTTCCTTGTAGAACACAAGGGTGAGGGGATGCCGAAGACGGATGTCGATCTCAGCCCTTCTGTTGTGAGATGTAAGGCATTCTCCCATCCGTAGCACACGCACTTCTTTCCCACCTCCAAAGCTTGCCAGAAGCGATATGGAGTAGGATAAAATCCATCAAAGACGGATCCGCTTTCCGCTGCCACCAATGCAGCGTCCCGAGGCTCCTCATGAGGTAAAAGAAGACATATTATTGGGACAGAATACATGTATTCTGGGAACGGAGGTCTTGGAGGCTGTTGGCATGGTCCGTAGGCTGGTTAACCAACTAGTACAATATGACCGCCCAAGTGACCGAAACCGGCAGTTCGAACAAGCAAAGCATTACAACATTCGCATAAGTTGACTGGTCACAAATAATTGTCCATTTAACATCGTTTTCTCCATGTCAACGGCAGTACCATTCCACTTAAGTTGGCGGACCGTGATTACTAAAAGCAAAGCTTGTTAAATTAGTGGGAAAATATGCAAAACATAAATGGCATGCAGAGCACACATTCGATTGGATGTTGCTTCGCTAGCCCAATTTTGAGCCTCAATCTATGTAATGCTATGCTTCAGGCTCTTACAGACTGTCATATAGTGAGTTATTGACGACCAGGCTAACAACAACCATGTTGTTGATNAGCGATATGGAGTAGGATAAAATCCATCAAAGACGGATCCGCTTTCCGCTGCCACCAATGCAGCGTCCCGAGGCTCCTCATGAGGTAAAAGAAGACATATTATTGGGACAGAATACATGTATTCTGGGAACGGAGGTCTTGGAGGCTGTTGGCATGGTCCGTAGGCTGGTTAACCAACTAGTACAATATGACCGCCCAAGTGACCGAAACCGGCAGTTCGAACAAGCAAAGCATTACAACATTCGCATAAGTTGACTGGTCACAAATAATTGTCCATTTAACATCGTTTTCTCCATGTCAACGGCAGTACCATTCCACTTAAGTTGGCGGACCGTGATTACTAAAAGCAAAGCTTGTTAAATTAGTGGGAAAATATGCAAAACATAAATGGCATGCAGAGCACACATTCGATTGGATGTTGCTTCGCTAGCCCAATTTTGAGCCTCAATCTATGTAATGCTATGCTTCAGGCTCTTACAGACTGTCATATAGTGAGTTATTGACGACCAGGCTAACAACAACCATGTTGTTGATATGCGCTTTGTAGATCAGAGGTGGGAGGACAATTTTTCAACCTGTTCGAGGACGAGCGCGATTCCTCCTAGGTGTGCGAGACACTCTCGCCATAGATATGCACTTACCACGCTTTCCCTACAGAGCCGNCAAGCAAAGCATTACAACATTCGCATAAGTTGACTGGTCACAAATAATTGTCCATTTAACATCGTTTTCTCCATGTCAACGGCAGTACCATTCCACTTAAGTTGGCGGACCGTGATTACTAAAAGCAAAGCTTGTTAAATTAGTGGGAAAATATGCAAAACATAAATGGCATGCAGAGCACACATTCGATTGGATGTTGCTTCGCTAGCCCAATTTTGAGCCTCAATCTATGTAATGCTATGCTTCAGGCTCTTACAGACTGTCATATAGTGAGTTATTGACGACCAGGCTAACAACAACCATGTTGTTGATATGCGCTTTGTAGATCAGAGGTGGGAGGACAATTTTTCAACCTGTTCGAGGACGAGCGCGATTCCTCCTAGGTGTGCGAGACACTCTCGCCATAGATATGCACTTACCACGCTTTCCCTACAGAGCCGTATTAAAGATGTCTGGTAACACTGTCTTCCAATGGCAGGGCAAGAAGAAGGGACGAGGAGGAAAGGGAAGATTCCTCTACAAGCCTCAATAGATTTAGTCCCTCCGAAGAGGATGTTGTAGCATCCCGAGACTTTCTTGAATGCAAAGGAAGGCATGATACCGGAGCGGAATATAAGCTTAGCAAAGTGGGTGCTGAGGCTGCTGGCATGGCCTGGAGGCCGTCCCATCCAGCTAGGGCAATATAGCCGCCTAAGTGACCACTACCGAAACCGGCTATCGAAAAACAAAGCATTATGTAGCACCCCCCTCTTTTGAGCGTAGTTTCCAAGCCACTCCTCGGATATCCTTCCTCGTCAGCCATCACAACATTGTCAGTGCTGGATTCAACACCTGTAGCTAACCGTGCTAGTAGTTGGAATTCGAGCGCATCTGAGGAGACGCTTGACCACAATGTTATGGATCTCTCTTGGAAGTTCGACTAAACTTGGAGTTTTGTCAGTTTCAGGAGCGAAATTCAGAGTAGAGTTTCAACCAACCATCAATGTGTGTCCATATTGACATGTTCTTACACTGGTCTCCTTATGCAGGCATATTAGAGAAATCTTCGAAACGAAGCTTTTCCAGGTGGCACAAGGCTACTGAAACTTCGGTTGTCAATGCCTTTCTTGCAGGACACGGGATGAGGCAGACGTCATTTTCGAGCCCTTCTGTTATGGACTATCAAAGATTCTTCCATTCAGGGATTCGCAGTTCTTTCGCACGGCTGCAGCTTATCACAAGCGGTATAGATTGGGATAGAAATCCTATAGGATAGTACTGGCATAGCCTAGAGGCCACTGCACTAGCTAGGGGAATATGGCCATCAGAGTGACCTAAACCAAAACTAGTCATCCAAGCAAATCGGCTGTTACGAAAGTGCTGGAATTAACAAACGCTACCATGCAGTAAAAAGAGACCAGTCCACCCTGCAAAGGCAATGTGGCCAAACCAAGTAGCCGTAGCCGAAACTAGGAATCAAACGCGTAGCAAAGCACCACAATTATAGTCCAATCAGTAAAGTTGGAATTGGACACTATCTGCCTCCCTTCAGGCTTGTGAAACAGCCCACTAAAAAGACGATACACCCTTCATCGTTCCTCCTTCCCATGTCTAGTGATATTTATGTCATTTGCATTTATTGCAAACATTCATGCTTGTTACCCATTTGGTATCCACTACGTCCCTTTTGATTACCAATCTGTAGCAAGCAGTTTTGTTATATTTCTGCTTTTCAATTTCTCTACAGCACCTCATATGTGTTGTCGACGCCAAAATTGCTCAACTGCTTTCCAATTTTATTCTACATTGGAGAGTTCAGTATTGTACTCTAGCATTCTTGAGTCATGACCCATTCGACTCTCATTCCGCATTTCCACACTTCTCTTTTTACTAACTGCATTTGCTCTTCCAGCGCGTCCCATTGGCGTGACATTCTGATGTTCCCAAGGTCGCTGCCGTCCTCACTCTTAGGAGACAAAGTTCTCCATCATCAAGTAATAAAATGACACCATGAACCAAATAAATCTTGGATAACTGTGGACGAATCATTCTGCATGTAGACTTCGAAGTGATAACGCCACGTAGACTCCACTTGCATGCCTTTAGCTCATGCAACAATGCAAGGCCAGGTATTTATTTTTGCAATAAATAGTCCAATACTTGACCATTATAAGGATGTGAAGGCAGGTTCTTAAGTTACCTTTTTTCTGTTTTAACAACACAGATGTTGGTATCTGGAAGATCGCTGCTAATTTCAGGGCTGGTGCTTACATCAACTCACTTGCGTCCTGACAGGCAGCTGATACAAGTCTAGCTTTATGGAAAAGGCTTTCAGGTTCTTTCCACTTGGACAATCTTATCCTTCACTTCTATCGCAACGTGCATCAAACAACCTCACCACGCTTAAAGACCAATCCCATCAACTAGAGGGAGGTTCCCCTGCTCTGGTAGCATGGAGGTTGAAACACCAGTAGTCTAAAGTAACACTAGGCAGGGGTGAGAGGAAATGCAGGCACAATAAGAGATGTTGGTGAAAGCCATTCAGATACATAAATTCCCTCTACGACTACCTCATCTGGCCACATCGTTCAGCATCTCATTCAATCCAACACAGTTGCCCAGTAATGGTACCAGCTATCACTTCTATGTGATGGTACCGCTTACCGAAATGGCAAAGTGGCAGCATTTTGGGCAACCCTGCAGAGTAGAATGTAGAACAAGTTTACTCAAGCCGTATGCAGCCTTCTCGCCTTCTTCTTAGGCATGCATCTCAGCTTCTTTTCCAAAAAACGGCTCTCTCACCTCACACTTACCCACTCATATGGCAACAAGCAACAGTGCCTTACCTTGAAAAGCCATTCTCAAGACCAAGTAGTGGCATTATGCTTAGTAACAATTCACCATACACTCAACAGTGGATTTGGAGACCAAATGGAGACTAAACTCTAAAATACACTCACCGCCTGTGCCAAAAAACTGCGACTGAACAAAATGGAAGCGTTCCCATATCCTCTCAAGCAAAATATGCCGCAGCTGCCACTCGGTCATACAAATGTGCTGCGGCTGCGCAATAGAACATTTCAATCACCATTTCATATATACGTATTGCAGTTCTATCAGCTTTTTCCTCCTAAGACGAAAGGAGACAGTACACTCGGGCAGAATGCATATGCCTGTATTTAAAACCAACAACTCACCCCGCGAAGGTACAACGACAGGGCAGCCAAGTGATCCCATCGCCAAAATGCGTCATTCAACAAACCACCTGCGCATCACTCGGTAATCCTCGTCCTGTCTAGCACCGTGTTCCGTGCTCTCCTCTGTAAGTGTACTGCGTCGTCAGCCCTCTCTTTTCCCTTGGTGAAAGCGAATTCCGTATGGGATGGAAAAATGTGCTCACCATTACGCGTGTCCATGGATAATAGAGGAAATGCTGGCCTAAAAGCGAAAAGGCACACTCCTACCAACGGTGCGACACCACGACAACTATCGTGATAGAATATTCAGGACATGGCATAACTACCGGTCTCAACTCCGCCGTCACAACGCAAGCATACAAACACAAGCCCAACCACCTGTGTCGGGCTGTGAAACTACACTCAACATCATCAAATGGCTGCATAGGTAAAAATTCACAGAAGCAAGTAAAGCATGAATTCGTTTGGCATTTTCCGTTGCTCTTACCAGTTAAACATACTCGGCATTAAGTCATCCAACTCACTGCAACAATCACACGAGTAAGCGTCATCAAAATCGCCTCCTTGGACAAGTTACCCATGCCTGGATACACGTCAAAAACTTACATTCCAAGCCTTAAACATCAGACAACCGATTACCGAATATGGCAGTTAGTTGCACAGAGAATTATACCTACATTGAAAAGCCTCATAGCATAGCCATACTTCCAGTTGCGCCACACCTACTTCACATCAGTTCTATCGCATACCACAGTAGTAAAAGCGATTAAGCCAAAACACCCCAGATTAAAAAAAGACCAAGAGAAACTAATAATCGCAAAAAGACAATAATATCTGATTCAACTTACCCAACACGCTCACATAATTAGAGGTTTGCTCTTGTCTCGATCTCGCGTGGCACTCACACACAGTACTCCCCAAATTTCGCGATGCTTCTTTCCAGGGTGACTGATTAGCCAAAACTGAGCAAAGTAACTTTCAACAGGATAGATAAGTAGAGTTGCAACAGAGCTGTTCAAAGGTGCTCAGTGCAGTCTCAGTGGCCTCCCATGGGTCGGCTTCTACATCCACATTCTCCCTTGCCGTCGCCATCGTCGGCAGCAATGGATATTGTTGACGGCCTAATGAGCCTATAATGTTGTTGAGAGGCAGCCCATAACCGGCGTTGAAGGCGGCGGCGGCGGTAGAGCGAGTGTCAGTCAGTAATACTGATCACCATAACCACCAGCCACAATCCTTGCGAGGCTGTCAAAATCAATGCGAAAACACTGTGCGAATTACGAAGGCGAAATTGCCACCTAGTGCTGTTCACTTATGACTTCATGCCTATCACAAAAGATTTTGGAGAAAAAAATCACTCTTACTGAACTTTAGGTCTGCAACGACTTTCTCACCAAGCCAAATGCTTGATGACAAATGAGACCCTATTCGAAATGAAATCCTCCTTTTTGAAACAACCCGCCATCCAACAAACCACTGGGACAGCTTAAATCAATCCCCTCCAAGTCTGTTAACCTAAATGAACAAACGTAAGTGTTGTCTATAGACTATGAAAACTTGCCCAACTTTTCTTCGTAAATCTTACCCGATACAAAAAATCTTTTGTCTTTTTGAGCATACCCTACTACGAATATTTCATCGTGCTGGATGTTGATGGCACTGTGAGAAGTTGAACCACTTTGCTGACTCTGTCGAACGACAACTAGTGGGGAATAATTCTTGCATGTTCACAGTCGCTGTATCTATGAATCGCTGTGGTACCATTTATGGCACACTTTAACAGAAGTCAGGAGAGGGGTGAAAATATCGCTTTAACGATGACAGTGAAGTCAGTTATGCCAACACGTGATTGTCCTTACCTCATCTCCATTCGTTGACTTTGGTGCTGTCTTACCTCTTCACGAGTAAATGGGCCTCGGACAAAATAAGTGCCTGATTTTAGCCAAACCCACGTCACTTAAGGCATTTTATACAAAGCCCGACATCACAGTGATAGCATGGGTTCGATATTTACCCAAAGGGTTAGTGGGGAATGGTTAGATGCTGCTGTTACGCAGTACTCCATCTACCATCTTCTTTGGCACGCATTTTCTTACAAAACTTTCTACTGTTAGACTGCTAGTAGAGTTGTTATATTAGTCGTCAGTCTTGGTCTATAATGCGAACATGGTAAACAACACAATGTCAAATCTAACGCAGTTGTTCCCCATACATCCGTCAAACCCATTCATTTATTTTTCCATAGAATATTAACCTACCCCATAGTTCTACCTTTAGATTTCACGAGAAGGTTTAATAATTTAAGACTGTTAATTGCGTAGGCGAAGCTATCAGATTGAGAACCCCAAATCCTAGTGCTATGACGAGAACCATTTCACGTAACAGATCTCTCCACACATACGCACGTGACAGCTAGTTACCATTCGCCTTCCTGTCGCATACATTTTGCCATCTTTAGATTTATTAAGGCTCAGTTCACTTCTAAAATTATGCCTAGACCATGTGAGTTTACTATGTGACAAGTTCCTCTCCACTTTAGGTGGAGCAGTTGCTTGATATTTAATGCATTAGAACTTTTTTCACAAATCAGGTCTTTTAGAAGAATGTTACCAAGCTTAGTGGGCAGAACTGGACGATTTTGGCTTAGTTCATTAGGTCCATTCAACAGCAAGGCTACCCAGCATTAAACTTCCTTTAAAACTTGGCTAATTTAATTGCTTTATGGTAAAATGTAGCATACAATTTCATTTCGTCAATCAGTCATTTTGATTAGCACGAATGGTGCCGGTAGCATTCAATCCTTAAAAATTCAGCTCCTCACAGCATTTCGTTTTACCAAATGACATCTTTCTTGAGGGCATTTGACTCTGATTTGAGTAACAGATAATTATCAGTAAATTGGGACAAATCAGAATTGCCAACAATGTAACCGTGTGAAGCTGTGTAGACGAACAAGTAGATTATGCTAATCGGAATAGACTGCACTTCGTTTTACATTTTTGTCTTCCTATTATACAACTATAAATCGGTGAGATGGTTCGTGAATTTGGTCTCAAAGTGTCTATCTAATGCAGGTGAGTGATTCAATGTCGCTTGCGTGCTTATATGCCACATGTTTGCACAAAAGTGCTCATTCTTGTACATTTGTAATCAAAGTGGTCAAAAGTACTGAGACTGGTGGCAACTTGTGAATGGAAAACGCGAATCTTTTGCGATTTCCTTGAGGTAGATGCCTTCAGGACTCGATTATGCAAATCTAAAAGTTATCTGTATTGCAAACAAATGGAAAACATGGCAACATCCTTAACCTTTAAAAGGCGCTTGATAACAGACTATTTATCGTCAAACACATTCACAGTTCTGATGCCCGCCTGTGGCACGGTTTGCTGTGATGTGAGGCGGCTTGTTCTTTACACCCTCCACCTCATCTGCATAATTACATTCTTACCCGTATCTTTGTTTCTCTGTCCAGATTTGTCTTTGGTTTGTACTGGATCATAGAAAGGACATGAGGACTCGAGGGTGGGATTTGCAGTTGCTGCAGAGATGAGTGAGTTAAGTGATTGGGCTAGCTGTTAAAATTGACGAAGTTCCTCTTCGACCAGGATGTTCGAGTTGGCTTATCACAATACAGGCGTGTAATGTGTTGGCACAAGGTCTTTGCGCTGATATTATGGCACTGAAGGGAAGTCCAATCCCATTTCTTCGAACGAAGTCATGCCGATACTACCACACTTAGCCAGTAGTAGTACAATTTACTTAAAAACTGTGAAGTAAATGAAGACAATTTTTGACAAGATTTGGGAGTCTTCAAGCGAGGACCCTCCCTATGATGATTATTATTCTCACTATTAAATTCGAAATGATAGAAATAACATTCAACAAGCTTGCATTTAAAGTGGCAAACACCGATTTCCAAGGGCATTCAAATAGCAAAAGAGGGAGTCCATGTATCTCTGCGATACTATCTCTACTCGTCAAGGCAAAATATAAGCCGAATCTTTTTAGTCGATCTTGAGAGCCTCTGGTTGTGGTAGTCAACTCGTCAATAAGAAACCGAAGTTGACGTAACAACATGTCCATTTCCCTCAGGTTATAAAATGTTTGCTTGTTTGTGGACTAAGCCATGGGGTAGGGCCTTGAGTGGAATTGAATGAGTTGAGTAAGCGCCAAGAGGCACGGTGATGGGGGCTACCACTAGTTAGTGTACACTTCTTTCGACTAAACTAGAGAGCAAAATCTAATGCTGAAGACTTCCGGTTGACGCTGACTCANGAAACCGAAGTTGACGTAACAACATGTCCATTTCCCTCAGGTTATAAAATGTTTGCTTGTTTGTGGACTAAGCCATGGGGAAAGGGCCTTGAGTGGAATTGAATGAGTTGAGTAAGCGCCAAGAGGCACGGTGATAGGGGCTACCACTAGTTAGTGTACACTTCTTTCGACTAAACTAGAGAGCAAAATCTAATGCTGAAGACTTCTGGTTGACGCTGACTCAGATCCTCTAATTTAAGGTACATTGATGAAAGGCAGAAAAGTGAAAAGTGATTTTTGTTGTCAGTTAGGTTTTACCGGCAAATGGGGCTGTTAGCTTTAACTCGGCCAACAGGCTAGCAAGAGTTCCTTTGTTGCATTTCATTTCGAGGTAAAATCAGTTTGCATCTGCTTAATTTTTTTAGGAAATAGGTATTTGATTTAAGGCATGAGAATCACTCGTTTCATTGTTCCTTCGAATGTGTTAGCTTGATATCTTCCGTTCATTCACAAACACTTGGAGGTCTCAATTGGGATGTCTTNGGGGCATGAGGATCACTCGTTTCATTGCACCTTCGAATGTGTTAGCTTGATATCTTCCGTTCATTCACAAACACTTGGAGGTCTCAATTGGGATGTCTTCTCATCTCCACTCAGCAAGACGACTTCCGCTTGCACGGCTCGTGACATTGGTCCAGGGGAAATCGAAAGAGACGAATGAATTTGGAGGGGGTATCGTTAGGTGCTGGCATAGTTAACTTCACTCGATGAGCCCACATCGTTGCTAAGACGATAGTTTCACTTCTCTCGTGAGCTCTGTTGAAGTGCACTCGAACCGGGTCTATAAAATGGGCACAAGCACGGCGACTAGCAGTGAGAGAGGACGGAAGAGAGAATGAAGAAGCTGAATTCGGTGTTGGTGTATCTTGATGTGATTTACTGCCCCGAGATTTTGATAAACAATTGGGAATACTGTCACAATGCGTCAGCTGCTCTCTATTCTGACATGCTTTCTTTGAAATAGCAAGAGGTGCGTCAGAATAATGATGAAGGTGGACGATATCCCCGTTTAGTACCGCGAGACGTTAACAGCGTTTGTATGCAGGACTCTGTTCCCTTAGTAAAATGCTCTGCGATTTGCCCTGCCATCCAAGAAGCATGGTCAAGGTATTATCGCCATGATCGGTCAATCCCTTTTCGGCAGATTTTCTTGCGACAAAACAAAGCCCAAAGAATTCGACTTTCTCCGTGCCTAATCCCTCCTGCTTGAATTTGTGCGTTCTATCTTGGAAGCCACTTTTCGTCTGTTTAAACCGAGCTCAGTTTTATCATCAGCTGCTTTGCCTGACAACATTACAAAATTTTGGATTGTTTCTGCCTTCATATTCTTCACCCAATTTTTAAACAGTATTGTGACCTTGCAGGTGTTCACAAAAGCTTGTCACTGTCTCGAGGCGATCAGCGAATCGCATTTGAGTTTGCTAGCTCATTCATGTGCATCAGATTCAGCCTCTTCATTCCACTCTTTTGTTCATTCTCATCACTAGCCGCTGTGCTGGGCCAAATTTTATGCTCTCGTTTCAAGTGCAACTCAACAGAAGTCACGAGAGGAGTAAAATATTGCTTCGGCGACGATGTGGATTCATACAGCGGCGCAAGCTCTGGTAACACCTGGTAACACCTTTTCCTGAATTAAATACTGCTTTAGTTTTTGTTTTCTTATGCTTTGAAATGCACAATCTGGATGGATGAGGATGCCTTTCGCTTGCTATCGTCACTTGTGCGCCAAGGAACGCGAATTATCAGGATGCCACACAGCGAAGTTGCAATAAAATGGGAGATCTCCATGATTCATATTCCTGACCAAATGGAATATCTATTTCCTAGTTAATTTGTTAGAATTCAATAAATTTTACCCTGCAGAGAAATGGATCAATATAAGTCCTGCGTGCCTCTTGGGTGAGGTATACAGAAGTCTTAAATTTTGTCAAAAATTAACTAGTTGCTTGTGTCGCATTTCGCTCTATCGTCGCCCATCCCTTTCCCATAGATCAGAAATTCTGAGTCGAATTATTAATTCAAAGTTGTTAGGAGTAAAGCTTTGCATTTTAACTTTATTCTGGAAAGAAAGTGTAAGGAGTTGTGCTGAGAGTGGAGTTAACGCTGATCACCACGCCTCGTAACGCTTACTACAACTTCTGGCAGCATGCTAATTTAATTGCTTTTAGGGATCAGTCTGGTTGGTCTAGCGCAAACATGTCCTTTTCACAATCAGGTATAATCTGCTGCGATTGTTTCATCGCACTGGGTGCTGACGACACTGTGAGAGGTTGAATTGCTTTGCTGACTCTCTCTAACCACAATTAGCGTGAATTGATTCTTGCATGTTTGCAGTCACTGCATCGGTGAGTCTCTCAAAGCCATGTGGTGTTTCCGGCAAATGCATGCTTCTCTTGTCTGGGAGAATTCAATCAACTGCTGTCAGTCCTCTCCTTACACGTTAGAAATCTCTCTTTATGGAATAAATGTGCAATGGCATAACTTGGCACAGTTGTTCGCTATCACGCCATATGGCAAGATCGTGACAACTGGTCCCTCGTGCGATGGAGCAACCCGTCTCAACTCTGTGAATTAAAGGCGACCAGCATTGTATGTCCTCGTTTGACAAAAACCATTTCACATCATAAATCAGCCTGACGCTAGCATGGATAGTAAGCCAGTCATTCAGTCAATAAGCAATTAAAGCTTGCGTTTTTTGTAAGATAGTTGGAAGAATGGAGAAAAGTTTGATAGAAATTCAGATTAGTCACCTGTTGCAGCCATTTTTAGGCAGAAACGGCCATAATAAACATTAAATTGGGCTGTTTTGACACCATAATCTCTAACTAGGGTAGCTTAATGCCAGTTTGCAGCATTTACGACACATGTGCTCAAGGAAACAGGCAGGCGGAGTACATCAATTAAAAGCAATCAGTGTTTTGTTCACAGCAAACCAATTCTGATACAGAAAATCATATTTTTGTAGTTCAAACAAGTGTGTTTGCATCATAAATGATAATGCTTGTAAGAGAGCCCCAAATCCTACATTAAATTTGGTTTCAGGGAAAAAGTGCTGCACTCCTGACATTGGCCTGGTTAAAGTATTACCAAAGTAAAAACGGCTCTACATTTGGTCCTTTAAATGCGATCTCAACACACCTCTTTAAAGGCACTAAGGTAAACCATCTCCTGCATATCTCACACCGGTCCGTGGTATGTTGCTCATTCCATGCTTAGGTTCCGTTAATCAGCGTCTATGGTAGAGACTAAAGAGCAACTAACTCTCTATTTTGCCACTCATTGAAAAGCAACCATATTGCACTGCATTGGTTGGATGAAGCAGATCTAGTGTAGAGCCACAATGCCTTGGACAAATGAAGGCAAGAACACACCCATGCACTGCGAAAGTATGAAGACTGGTATCATCCCCACCGTCACAGTGAAGACGTGTAGGCACGGAATGCACTGTGTATATGACAGCCGTACAATAGCGTCTTAGCTAGCCTCTTCCTACATTCCTCTTTTATCCTGCTAGAATAATAAAGAGCAAGAGGCTGTCTTCCCATCATGGGAAAACCACTTGTCAGTAATATCAGACCTAGGTTTTAAGACCAAGTTCGTCACCATGGAAGGTATGCAAGAAACGTCGACTTTGGTTTCTGTAGTTCTTATTACAAAGTTCTCACATAGTGAGCGTAGTGGTCGTGATTATTCAGGAGTGTGTGCGTTTGCACACACCTTAACGTTTTGACGCGGCATCATGCTCATGTCACCTAATAAAGGCTCTGATTAACAAAACCATGTGTCAGCATATTGCGTTTATGGCACCAACCAGATTAGCTTGATATTAGTTGCCAATCATTGCATGCAAGCAAACCAGTGTTTGCACGTGATCACACTGTTGCAATTCTAGAACAAGTGGGCTTAATCGGACACTACTGCATTCTACATTGCATAGTTTTTACTGAATTTACAGCACATCAACACCTGGACTATTTGTGGCCACAATGACAGTTGAAGTAATGGGCGTTTTGATGCACGAAACTTAAATTTAGCTATTAAATATATGCGTTAGACTCAGGAGGCATGGTTCTATTAAGAACAACCCAGCTTGTAGCATTTAGTGCCTTCCTATGTGTAGGTTCATCCATTGTCCATCAGCAGAAATGAGGTACATGAATAACAAATAATGCAGATGAGCAATATGCAAGGTGCCTAAATGTGTAGGCTTCAAAGCTGTTGACAAGGGTTTTCAATTTGACAGATGACCCAATAAATGTAGCAGCCGACAGGTCTAACCAAGTAACTGCTGCACTACTCAGCGAAAGTAAACTCTAACCAACGAAACATAACAACAATAAAGTGCTGTAACTAGGTCACTGATTATCCTTTGATAACACAAACATGTTCAAACAATGACGTGATCTCAAAGAGAAGGCATAATAATATATGGTGGCATACAAAGTGCTGCAAGCATATTAGAGCAAAAATTGCCTTAATAGCAGCAACAAAAATGTTAAAAGAGCAAAGAAAGTATCAAGGTAAGCAAAAAGCTCGAAACAGCATTTTTTAACGGAACACTTAAAAGCAGCTACAATGGGCAGCAAGCTAAGGGATTTACATTCTAATCTAGGCCGTACCGATTTCAAATAGCTAGATGTAGCATTCCTGGCAAGCTGAGGAAGGTGTGGCTAAAGCGCACCTCACAAACATTCATCCATTCCTGTCCATGTCAACCAAAAGTACCGGTGAGCAGTGAACACACCTCGAATCCATTTGGTAGGGTTGGAAGGACTCACCCACAATGGTGCGAACATCCACTCAGAGAAATTCAAACAAATCTGACCTTACAATAAGCGAATGTGGAAGCACATGAAAGAGAATCCTAGGCCAGACAGTATAAACCCGCTTTACTAAGTAAATCTGAGGTAATACGTTTGGCGAACAGGAGAGACAAATCCTTAATCGGGTCTTAGGGAAGATAAGGAACCTGTGTGTAATTGTAATAGCACGTTTGGCTTTACATGGACTGACAAACTGTAGCCAAATTCGCATAATCAAAGTTTAACAGAGCGCTACATGTGAGAGGCCTATCAGCCAAAAACACGTATATTTTGACATTTTTGGGATTCACTACACAAGACTTCGCTATTTTGTGCTTTATTTTTAGCAGATAGTAAATTGTAAGGTGATTTTTAGGACAATTGCCTTCAATGCGAACCGCCTTAGCACCTGAACCGATGAGGTCTTTGCAATAAAATAGTTAATCAACTTAATAAGCCACAATCTAACATAAACGCTCTTGTGCTACCATTCATGATGTCATGCTTGAACCGACCCTTTACCACTAAGCCTTTGAACCTGCAACTGATAAATGTGCGCTGGAATAGCATACAGTAAGGCTTTAAGATCAGCCAAATTAAGAAATAAATAAATAAAGGTGAGTCGGACACTGACGAAGCAGTGGGTAAAAGAGTCGCATAGACCGAATCAAGACAAAGCCGTTTTCATATTCCCACGTCCAGAAAGCTGTCAGGCACAGCAACTATTGTGTCTTGTTTTACGGGAGACTTTGGTAAATAGAGGGAACAAAGACCACACTTTGGCGTGGTACCGATCGCTTACATTACTTTCCCACAAGAGCTACAAAAGCGGTTGACTTCATAGCCTGGGCGATATGTAGAGTCCATCTGTAGGCGAAAATTTACCTGTGGCAAATTCTTCGCAGTTCATGCGGACTGTGAGCCGATTTGATTAAAACCGATGATTGCGTCATGATATTCCTCAACTTTCCTATCCACATATATTTCATGCGGCGTAGTATGCGTCTAAATGCAATCACACGCACATAACTGCACACATTCACTTGTGGCTGCCTTTATGGTGCATATGCAGACATATTAATAGGAGCAGGTAGGGAGTTATTTCTTGATTTGCAAGTAAATACGACTTAGGAGCCTTATGTTTAACCCAAAATCTTTGTAAACAGGTTAAGCTAATGTTTAGGGGGCATGAGATTTGAAAGCCTCTACAATGGCAGTCAGCGTGAGCTATGCAGATATTTTAATTTACACATTGGGCAGGCAAATGATTAAGAGCGCAACAAATGACGAAAAGGTAAACGCACATAGGAACTCGATTTAATCATTTCGCTACTCCTTGCCAACCCCTCTCCACTCCTCCTGCTGCACAATTGTAGGGTGATTGCTTGACACCTGACCAAGTTCAAACATTCAAAATTGGCCACCTTTGCGCAAATTAATAAAAGCCTATTTGTTCGTTATGACATACAAATGGCACCTTGGAAACTATTTGGGAGACATATGAGAGGACAGGTCGTAGACACTGCTGAACACCTGACGAAGATCTGGATAGGAGGTCGGGAAATTCAGGGTGAATGTTTTCATTAAGCAAAGCTAGATTTTAACGCGATCTCCTTTTCTAACAAAACGAGCATTGTTCGTCCAATATATCCGNGATTTGAAAGCCTCTACAATGGCAGTCAGCGTGAGCTATGCAGATATTTTAATTTACACATTGGGCAGGCAAATGATTAAGAGCGCAACAAATGACGAAAAGGTAAACGCACATAGGAACTCGATTTAATCATTTCGCTACTCCTTGCCAACCCCTCTCCACTCCTCCTGCTGCACAATTGTAGGGTGATTGCTTGACACCTGACCAAGTTCAAACATTCAAAATTGGCCACCTTTGCGCAAATTAATAAAAGCCTATTTGTTCGTTATGACATACAAATGGCACCTTGGAAACTATTTGGGAGACATATGAGAGGACAGGTCGTAGACACTGCTCAACACCTGACGAAGATCTGGATAGGAGGTCGGGAAATTCAGGGTGAATGTTTTCATTAAGCAAAGCTAGATTTTAACGCGATCTCCTTTTCTAACAAAACGAGCATTGTTCGTCCAATATATCCGATAGCAGAAATAGGTGGAAAGCACGTGGTTGAGATTCAAACGAGTTGCCACTACACCGAATGTGGGTGAGTTATGGCACGATAAGATAATGGACTTGGAATTAAGAAGGAATCGCTGGGTGTATTCCTCGACATTCTAAAGATGGCTTCCTTCCACCCCTATAGTCCCATGGTTTGCGCGGCCATTATTTACTCAAAATTCGATCTTCAAAACCTTCAGTTNTTTAATTTACACATTGGGCAGGCAAATGATTAAGAGCGCAACAAATGACGAAAAGGTAAACGCACATAGGAACTCGATTTAATCATTTCGCTACTCCTTGCCAAGCCCCTCTCCACTCCTCCTGCTGCACAATTGTAGGGTGATTGCTTGACACCTGACCAAGTTCAAACATTCAAAATTGGCCACCTTTGCGCAAATTAATAAAAGCCTATTTGTTCGTTATGACATACAAATGGCACCTTGGAAACTATTTGGGAGACATATGAGAGGACAGGTCGTAGACACTGCTGAACACCTGACGAAGATCTGGATAGGAGGTCGGGAAATTCAGGGTGAATGTTTTCATTAAGCAAAGCTAGATTTTAACGCGATCTCCTTTTCTAACAAAACGAGCATTGTTCGTCCAATATATCCGATAGCAGAAATAGGTGGAAAGCACGTGGTTGAGATTCAAACGAGTTGCCACTACACCGAATGTGGGTGAGTTATGGCACGATAAGATAATGGACTTGGAATTAAGAAGGAATCGCTGGGTGTATTCCTCGACATTCTAAAGATGGCTTCCTTCCACCCCTATAGTCCCATGGTTTGCGCGGCCATTATTTACTCAAAATTCGATCTTCAAAACCTTCAGTTATCGTGTGGTCTAATAGATGACTGCGATGGTTTACAGTAAGTGAGAATGGACTTCAGCAAAAGAGAGCCACCTTCTGTCACGTGAACAAGAAATAGCAGCAAAGGTTAGTGGTTTTTTGGAATAATCAGGATTCGCCGCTGTCTGAAACCCCATCTGCAGTTTATCGACGCGCAGCACTTCACAGTTTTTGATAGTTTGGAAAGAGGTTGTTTGGTGTTTCGCTCCATTACGCACCACGATTTAGCACTTCTTACTGGAGCAAAATGTGCTCAAGGTGAATTTTAGATGTACATAATGGCTTTGCTATACGAGCAGTAAGTCAGATAAAAAAATACTTAAAATGNCACTTCTTACTGGAGCAAAATGTGCTCAAGGTGAATTTTAGATGTACATAATGGCTTTGCTATACGAGCAGTAAGTCAGATAAAAAAATGCTTAAAATGCGCAACACAGGTTGCTAGCATTTTTGGGTACTTAAATATGGCACTTTTAGTTCCACCCATTTTTCCCTGCTTGCCATTGGGTCCTTCGCAGGTGAAATGCTCAACCTGCACTGATTCTGGTTTAAATGCAAGTGCTTCAGACTTTCTTCCTCTCAATGCTACAGTTTCTTCAAACTTGGATACATTTTATCCAATGTAGTGATGTTACCGAAATTAAATCTTGAGTCTAGGAGGTATTTACAACAAGAAAGCTGTAGTTTTGCATTGGTTTGGACAATGTGACTGCAGTAATAGTGGGAAGAGATGAAAGAATTAGGCTGCATGGAAGCTTTTTTAATCATATAGTATTTCAAAAGAAATTCTGTAAAATATATTTATTGAATTTTATCTCATTTAAACCGTCGATCAACCCTCAGAGTAAATACCAGCGAAATCGACTCCTCTCCCAATCTGCTCACACTGCAGTTACATCAGCGAAATTGAATCATCTATCCCAAAATCTTTTCACTTCTCAACTCCCACTGTAATACCATAAGCATATTCATTTCACCTACAGCCAATTTTTATTCCTCAACCCGTTTCCGCTGCATTACTGCGAGCAAAGTAGATTCAGCTGTAGCTAAATTGTCTTTCTCGTTCCGCTTCCACTGCATTCACGGGACCAGCACCAAGTTATCTACAGCAACCTCATTTATGCGCAAGGCAGCTCACTGTGCGACTGGTCAATCTCGGCCAACGACTCCAGCACCTTTACTGAATACCCAACGTAAGTAGCCTGATCGATCTATTAAGGATTGAGCTTGTCAATGCAGTGTCGAGCTCAGTCTTGGACGAAGGTACAAGCTAGCATCCTTACCTTGGTGTGGAGTACGGCCTAAGAACGAACTGCTTACAATACATTGCTAATTCATAATAATTGCAAATCAATTATTATCACCAATTATTACGAAGTTTTGCAGGCAGTTCATTCAGTAAAGCTCTTACAGCTAGCTCCTCATTTGGATAGGATGCACAAGTCCAAAATACTTTGCCACTAACACCGGTCGTGTTAAAAGTCACTCCATTTCTTCGAGTAGGTGATCAATGACTCTAGATAGATCCTGATGTCTGGTTCACGAGAATGGTGGTGAGGAGTGGGAAGTACGAACACTGAAGTAAAAGTACATTGCGAACGAGTATCATGCGAAGCAATTACAACCAACGAGAAGAGTATATATATAAGCAGCCACCCTCCAGCACACAAGCCATTTCAAGTCAAGAGAAGAGACAGCCAAAGAAATGGAGTGTGGGAGTTGGCCATGCTCGTATCCGTGGAAGTGGGCACCGTGGGCTGGGGTGGTGAAGGGTCCACAATGTGAGGAGAAGTGTGCATGGTGGCCGGTGCAGAAGCCGCACTGGGGCATGCCGCATGCATGGTCGCCTGTGGTGGCGCCGCAATGCGCGCAACCATGGTAGATGACTGAGGTTGCACCTACACCGACACTAGTGAGGATGCCTCCTAATGCCTTGGTGTTGGAGGAGCTAGTCGACGGTGTACACGTCCTCCTCTACTTACTTTTTGCCCTGATTTTGTAACAAATGCTGCTGGTGCCAGTTGCNTGGTGGCCGGTGCAGAAGCCGCACTGGGGCATGCCGCATGCATGGTCGCCTGTGGTGGCGCCGCAATGCGCGCAACCATGGTAGATGACTGAGGTTGCACCTACACCGACACTAGTGAGGATGCCTCCTAATGCCTTGGTGTTGGAGGAGCTAGTCGACGGTGTACACGTCCTCCTCTACTTACTTTTTGCCCTGATTTTGTAACAAATGCTGCTGGTGCCAGTTGCCCATGCAATTTGTATCTCAAGTGATTAAATCTGTGTTCTTTATGAGCTAATACAATTACCATAGCGATTGTATTAGGCTTCCAGCTGGATGCTGTGAGCGCAAACTAAACCAACTCTTCATAAATGAACAACGCATGACGTGAATCTGCTGCCAGTACACCAGTTACCAATGCAGACGCGTTTTATGCTGAGTGTGCCTGCAAATGACTACGGTGTAGACATGGTTAAAATCTGGTGATGAACTCTATTATCAGCATATTTGATGCCATTTTGCTTCAGCTATTGCGCTCCTCTTAGCTGTTCCTCGCATTTGGATTTTGAGGCTGCCCATTCTCTAGCCCTACTGCACACCAACGTGAGGGCGCTAGCTTGTACCGTTGCATTGACAGGCTCTGTCCTTAATAGTTCATTCATATTACCAAGGTTGGTTGCTAAGCAAATGCATTAGAGTCATAAGTCGAGGTGGATCCGCTACGCAATAAGCTGCCTTGCGCATGAATGAGCTTGCTGTAGATAACTGGGTTTTGGTCCTGTGGCTATTAATGGAACTGGTTTCCATGATTTAAAGTTTCGGATCAAAATGTAGGGAGCTTTAGCAATCTGTTTGAATGCAACTATGGTGAGACGATGAATGTTCCAATGAATTTGACTCCCTTGTTGTCTTAATACTTGAGTGGTCCGCTTCCAACGTTGTTGAATCACTTGCTTATAGACAACTAATTTCGGCAGCAGTCCATTCTTCGGTTGGATATTCAGGTCTATGTTCAGGACAGGGAGAGAATGATGTCTTTTTTAATATATTATAATATAAATTAAAAATTTTGATAATAACGAAATTGGAAGATGGGATTACTTAGTGCAAATTTTTCCTCCACTGCCTACTCATGTAAGAGACGTCACTTATTTGCGCCACACCAAAGCTGATTAAGGAGTACACCTAGCAAGATAGTGTACTGAAAGGCACATGTTCATGATTAGCTTATCGCCCTTATTTAACGAAGTTTGTCAGATTTTATTTTGCAATGCCATTACATCCTCTGCGAAGAAAGGCCCTCATATGCAGGAGTGGAAGCGTCAATTCAGACGTCCATCTGTCCGCATGCAAAAGAACCTTCAGGTTGAGTGACTCTATAAAGATCAATAAAATCAATGCTCCGAAATTGATTGCCTCTAGCGCTCCACAGCACGCTGACTTCTCCTCCAATTGGGCATGTTGAGTTGTCTCATTTATTAACCCAAGGTTGCTATCCAAATTCTCTACCACGAAACTGTTGAACACATAAAACTCTATCCCACCCAAGGTTGCTATCCAAATTCTCTACCACGAAACTGTTGAACACATAAAACTCTATCCCAACTGTTGATCTGGCTTTGGTTGCTGATGATTTTTTTTCTACAAGTAACACTTTATCATCAGACTTTGTGGTGGAAAGGGGCTTGAGTTAGCAGCATGCCAAAATAAATGTGAATTTACAATTCACGACTCCTTGATGCACGAATTTCCCCTTCTCATTTCTAGATACCCAATTCACTGCTTTGCGGTTTTTCGGCAAATAGGCACTGAGACAGATGCGTCGCCTCATCCAATGCTGTCACTTCATCCTCCACTCCCATGGCTTGGCAACGCCTGCCAAAATTTATGTTCATAATTAGTCATAAATTGACGAGAAATCACTTCAAAAATTGCACAATCTGCGATTCCCTCCGAACAGTTTTGCCCTAGCCTCTTCATACTTCATTATTAATAAGAATCCGCGAACCAAAATTTTGACCTAAGCCGTTAAATCACTGCTGGGTTTAGAAACTATTGGCACGTCACTTTTATTGAGGAAAAGTGTTGATTTGATCTGCAGCGATCTCCTCGTCTTCAAAGTGTTGGCGGATGTGAGGATGTAGTGCAAATGGCGCCCTGAGACCATGGAGGGCGCACGCTTACTGGCGTAGCATGGCATTTATGTGCGGTCGAGACGACATCTCCCAAACATCAACTGATCCCATCACAAACTGGTGTGCTGCGAAGGAGGTGGTAACTCAGCTGGTTAAAGCCTATGTGGAGCAGGTAGGTAGATAGGTGAAATAATTTGATGCGCAAGAGTGAATAGAAGGATGTGGAGGTGCCATGTGAATGAGACAACTGGAAGAGAAGAACATTAGTGGATGAAGGGAATGAATGAATGAATGAATGAATGAATGAGGGAAGCATGCTACAAACTGATACCATAGATGAGACTGCTGCTGTTCTCTTCTCACCCGTCCACAGCTTACTCTCAGCAAACCATCTACATCGACACATCCACCTCCTTGAGGCCTTCTTGCAGGAGCACTGCGAATCACTTAGTCAAGCACTAAGCCTACCTCTCATCACCATACCTCTTTCCAATGTTGACGCAACCATCAAAACATCGTCATACGCCCTACTGCTTGCTATATCCCATTTCTGTCCCATCCTGCTCTCCCCTACACGTGGGTGAGCACTCGGAAAAGAAAACAATTCCTAGTCCGTGATTACCCTTAAATTAACTTGGGACCAAGTTTATTGGGATCACCTTTGTTCGGAAGAAGTTGAAAATTACTTAGTAGACTTATTGCTAAGTTAAGATCACCTTTGTTCAAAAGAAGTTGAAAATTACTTATTAGACTTATTGCTAATGGTCTGGATTTAACAGTGTGAAACCCCTCACTATATGTGTAAAAGAACTATTTGATGGCTGTAATGCTTTACATGTTGTGACTGTCGCAATCACGACTTCGGTGACCATGTTGTATAAGCCGGGATAGCTGGCTAGCCTTCGATCAATTTTAGCAGCCCTAATCACTCTGTTTACGAAATATGTGCCTTCGGCCCATGTATTATGCCCTCCTTTGCCTTCAATCAATTCTCGGGACGCTACAATAGCACTCACCACAACTGTAATACTTTGTTTGTTAGAACTACCGGTTTAGGTCACTTAGTGGCCATCTTATTCTAGCCGGTTGATCGGCCTCCGGGCCGTGCCAACAGCCCCCAAGCCCTCTGTTCCCGGAATATATATATTCTGCCCTAGTACTGTGCCTTCTTTTACCTTAAGGGGAGCCTCGGGACGCTACAACAACGTATGAATGCATCACAATATTTGAAGACATTGTCACACGTATTATTAAAAGCGCCAAAGATGAGGCCTAAACTTACCTTCCATTGCAGGTTTTTTGTGAATTATGGCCAACTAATACCGGAAGAGAAACAATGGATTACATAGCCATTGTGCAAAGTAGTTATCTTACTTCTCTTTAGTGCTTCGAATTTGCTTTTGCTATCCTAATTTACGTTTTAAATACTGTTCCTGCGTAAAATTATTTATTAACACTTTTGTAAAATAACATTATCGCATTAATGAACACATGTTGCATCAACTAAATTTTGCGTTGTAGTTGTTTTGTCAAATGCTAATTAAAAAGTCAGCTAAATCAAATCACTTTAACCATTTAAAGGTAAGCTAAAAGCGTTTGTGTTTGTTTATGCACATCCTCAGCGCGGGTAGTCTGAGTTTTGTCTTCATGTGGGTATTATGTGATTTTATGTGCTTGGGCCTTGTTTGCGTGGATTTTGGCGGATACCAGTATGTGCTTGCCTAACCTTGATGTGAACGATGCTTTTAACCCCTACTTATGCAGAAATGTGTGTTTCATGTGAAGCATCATTTGCTACGAATGAGGTATCACCTAATGGTACTTAATATGTATCAGGCCTTTGTTATTGCTTTGCGTACTTTGCGATTTGAAATGCACCGTGGCTTTTGACTTTTGTCACGTTTTTGTTGGTTGTTAGTGGGTCTTTTCATAAATAATGCTTGGTGAAGGGTGAATCGTCTTTATTGCTATAGTGTTCGTGTCGGCTTGAACTGATATCAAGGACGTGGAACTCTGTGCAATTTTATCGCTTGCTACCCTTGTGATTCTGGTTTTATGTTGGTGGCATTTTTGCGAAAAATGTTGTGTGCGGCCTAAGTAATCACTGGGTCGCGCGTTCAGCTTTGGCATGCGTTGGTGTTTGGGACAGATCCAGAAGCAGAAGAATGGTTACTTGGAGGCCTGCGACTGCTTGCTTGGAAATGTTTGCATTATTATGCTGGTATTACCTTTTGACTTTTGTCACGTTTTTGTTGGTTGTTAGTGGGTCTTTTCATAAATAATGCTTGGTGAAGGGTGAATCGTCTTTATTGCTATAGTGTTCGTGTCGGCTTGAACTGATATCAAGGACGTGGAACTCTGTGCAATTTTATCGCTTGCTACCCTTGTGATTCTGGTTTTATGTTGGTGGCATTTTCGCGAAAAATGTTGTGTGCGGCCTAAGTAATCACTGAGTCGCGCGTTCAGCTTTGGCATGCGTTGGTGTTTGGGACAGATCCAGAAGCAGAAGAATGGTTACTTGGAGGCCTGCGACTGCTTGCTTGGAAATGTTTGCATTATTATGCTGGTATTACCTTGTAGGCGTCTTAACTGTCGGCTTTTTGAGGTGACTGTTACTTGCGTTTGTGTGTTTTAGTTTTGCAGTGCGTTGGAATTCACTACGTGGCTATTCGTATCTTTTTTAAGCGCTCCAAACTTGCAGTAATGGCGGATCGACATTTGAAAGATCTGTGGAATGGTGGGCAGGGCGAGATTTTCGAGTCACCTGTGAGTGCGTCTCTGTGGTCCTGCGATGTGGATCATGTCATGGACACCATCGGTATATTTAATGGCATTTCGACAGATTTCACNGTGGGCAGGGCGAGATTTTCGAGTCACCTGTGAGTGCGTCTCTGTGGTCCTGCGATGTGGATCATGTCATGGACACCATCGGTATATTTAATGGCATTTCGACAGATTTCACCTCGATTGGCATGGGCATTGGGTAATTGTAAGGACGCTGGCTAAAGCGACGAGACGAGCGTGAGATTAGAGTCGGCGTGGTAGAAGGACTTACTGTCCCATTTGGAAAGAATGGTGAGTTGCGGTGGTGATTGTGCGAAAGCTGAAATAGTGAAATTGAGGAGTCTTAATGCAATTTTTTATTAAATCTAGTGCAGTCCCTTTTGGTGAATCAGCGTTTGTTCATCGTTGCGATTCGAGGTGCATATTCCTTATTTTGCTATTTAGTTTTTTTTCTCTGTGTACAGAGATGCCTTTTTGTGTTATTTTCCAGGTCATCATTTTTTAGTTCATGAAATGTATCTATTGGTAGTCATGTACACCTATGTGTATAGTTCGGAATGCATATGCGTTTGCATGAAGTTTTTATTGAATGAGATTCACGGAGAAGAAATGGTCAAGTTTTCGTTTTCCATGGTCAGCACTTCCACGTTTGTTCGTAATGCTGAGCGCTTGTGGGAGGGATTGATTTAAGTTGTCCCGGTGGCCTGTTATGCGGCGGGTTGTTTCATAAAGGAGGGTTCTGTGGCGAGTGGGACCTCATGTGTAATTAAAGTGTTGAAAGTCTGTCAAGCATTTGGCTTTACTTGGTGCTAAAGTTGTTGTAAGCCCAAAGTAAGATGAGAGTGATTTCTTTCTTTGAAATCTCTTGTGATAAGCTGAAGTCATTAGTGAGCAGCACAGTATTTCTGGGTTGACTTTGTTAGCCTCTCAGGGATGGTGACTGCTGATGTTGAGCGGTCTTACTGTCCAACACTCTCTCCTCTGCCGCCGCCACCTTAAACGCCGCCTATGGGATCCTTTTTAACTCCATCACAGGCTCATCAGGCTGCCAACAACATTCATTGCTGCCGTCGATGGCGATGGCAAGGGAGAATATGGATGTAGAAGCCGACTCATAGGATATCACTACGACAGCACTAGGCGCCTTTGAACTTGTTGTCGTGGACAGCTGCGGTGTTGCGATTCCACCCATCGATCCTGTTGCAGGTTGCTTTGCTTAGTGTTGGCTAATCATTCACCGTGGACTTCTGAACGACTGAGTGCGGTGTGAGAGTGCCTCGCGAGAGCGAAACAGAAGTGAACCGGCAACTTGGTAAGCATGCTGGGTAAGTCGAATAAGATGTAATTATCTTCATGCACTTATTAGTTTTGCTTGTTCTTTTTTAACCCAAGATGTTCAGGCTTAGTCGCCTTTACCACCATGGTATGAGGTGGGACAGACTTAAAGTAGGTGTGGAGTAGTTGGAAGTGTGGCTATACTACGAGGCCTTCATATGTAAGCATGATTCCCTGTACGACTTATTGCTAGTTGAAGACCTAAGACGCAAGTTATCGAAGAGTGGGTAGCTTGTCCAAAGAGGCAATTTTGGTGACGCACACATGTATGAGATGACTTATTGCCGGAGTGTGATTAATTTGTGGGAGAAACGGAAAATGCCCAACAACTTCATGTTCCACTTGCTTTTGCAGATTCTTGCCTATGCGGCATATGTCGCATGAAAAAGTGCGATTTTGGAAATCTTGTGTGTGTGTGTGTGTGCTTTGTTTAACGGTCATTTGCCCGTTGATGGTATTGACTGTATACCCANCATTTGCCCGTTGATGGTATTGACTGTATACCCACTTCCTGAGACAAGCGGTAGAGCTTGTGTTTGCATGCTTGCGATATGTGTTCTGCCACTATAGCTGTCGTGCTGATGCATCGTTGACAGGAGTTTGACTTTTCGCTTTAGGTCAGCATTTCCTCCACTGATCGTAGACACGCGTGATCGTTAGCACATTGTCCCATCCCATACTGAATTAGCCTATACCATGGGGAACGAGAAGACTGACGATGCAGTACCCCTACCGAGGAGAGAACGGGAGACGGTGCTGGACAAGGCGAAGTGGCTTATGTAATGCGTAGATGTTCTGTTGAATGACGGGCTTTGGTGAGGGGCGACTTATTCGCCTCATCGTTGTACCTTTGTGGCGTGTGTGGCTGCCATGTTAAATACAAATATATGTATTTTAGGCGAATATGATATCACTCTTTGTCTTCGGGGAGGGGAAAAGCTGAGGAAACTGCAGTATGTATGTATTAAGTGGTGACGGAGGCGTTCTATTGCGCAGCTGCAGTGCATTTGTATGAGTGGTTGGCAGTTGCGGCACATTTGGCTTTAGCACGTATGGATATGTTTTTTTTATTTTGTTGTGTCGCGGTTAGTTGTTGGCACAGGTGATGAGCGTATTTTAAAGCACGGTCTGCTTTTGTTGCTTTGATCCCACTATTGTGTCGTAAATTATTGAAAGGTGAGATGCTGCGACTTAGCCTCGAAAACGGCTTTAATAGGTAGAGGGTGTGCAACTTGTGTGTAGTTGGATGGGTGGGTGGGTGGGTTTGAGGAGGGTCGTTGTGTTTAGGCAAAGAAGACAAGATGTTTCCGGCCGCATTGTGTAGGGGCATATAAACCAAGAAGCCGAGGGGGGCGAAAGGGTTGAATGCAGCTAGAGTAAACTCATAGCATCTTCTGCTTCGTAGGGCTGGCGAAAATGTCGTCGTGTTGTCATGCCAGCAGGCGGTGCCATTAAATTGATATGATGGCTAGTGCCACCACATTCATTTGAATGGGGTCGACTGACATGCTGAACAAAGTGGCCAGATGGGGTGGGAGGTATGGTAGGAGGTCGGTTCATTGGATGCTCTTAATGGCGTCCGTCAGCGTACCTGGAACCCTTTGTGCTACTTGAATCTACTGGCCTTTCAACTGCCTCTTTGTAGAGGAGTGAAGCCTGCATCAAGTTTTTTATTTAGAGCTTCAAACATAGCAAAGTTGCTTGATGTACATTCGGTACATGTAAATGATATGATTGCCAAATCAGAAATAGCTTGTAACGCCATTTCATGAGGCTGGGCTTGTATCTAGTGCTTGTCAGAACAAAAGTGAAGCGATTTGGGTACTAGCTATAAGACTAACAGCTATATTCTGAATCCCAAGGTAAGCAGAGAATTTTGGATAAAAAATTCACTTTCGTACTACAATACTGGTCGTTCTGGACAAACTGTTCCTAACATAAATGTGCAGCGCTTTATTGTTGTATGAGCTAAGAGATCGCAAACGGATGCTAAATAGTGTTATCCTTTCAAAGGTTTAATGCAAACTTTTTATTTAAATTATTCAAAATGCGTTTGTCCTGTCCTTTCATTACTTGAGGTGAAGAACTCTTGCCCCCAAAGGTGGGAATACAACGACCTTGAGAATATCAATGTGCTACGCTGACGGGACGCTATGGCAAATCAAATGTGGTTACTAAAAAGTTAACTGCGAAAGTGCAAATCAAGAGTTCAGTGAACTTTATACTAACCATATAAAAGCATAAAAATAAATTTTGTTGTATTATAAAGTTGAAATGCGGAAGAGCATTTATGCTGTGACCAATAAATGTAATTTGCGAATTGTTTGACTCCCATTATGGCTACGGCAAATCAAGTTGGCCAGATTGTCGTCACAGGTTGGGCTGGCCTCCGAGCCATACCAGCAGCACCGGTTCCTCTCCGTTTGTCAAATATATGTGTTCTGCCCCAGCATTACGTCTACTTTAGTCTTCAGAGAAGACTTGGGAGGGACGCAACAGCATCTCTACGATGATTATTTAGAGCTTAAACACAAACGAAATAGCACTGTCCTAGACATATCATGCTTATTAGTCCAAATGCCCTTTTGATGTATGCTGGCGTTCGCCACTCTCGGCTGTTTTATCTATCTTTTGAAAGTCATGACGAATGGTGAGCAGTAGCAACTTTTATTCTTTTGCAGCATTTGTGTATGCTGAAGAATATGCATGCCTAGTTAATTAGCTTACAAATTAAGGGTAGTTGAACCATTTTGGGCAAATCTAAGGTAACATTTAATGTGGATCTGTAATTCGAATTTCTGGTTATCTCATCAGTTGAATGTGAAGGTTTGTTCGTCAGATGGGACTTCTTGTGATTTTTATTTCATTTCTTTGGTTTATAAGAAGTTGCCATACGGAGGCTAGTGCAACATGATTTGGGAAAGGCTTACTACACAATGGCAAACAAGGAAGATTTTGAGTGTACTTTGGATTTCGGGGCACCACTTTCTCGACAATTTCTCCCTATTTCGGGTATGAGTACCAGTATGGTTACACTGGTAGCTGTAGATCCTTATGAGGGCCTCGCAACTGCGTCCCTAGTGCGAGCTCTATAAAAATCAGAATACTGTCTGTGAATAAAATGAATTTAGCTGCAACGCATCTAGAAATTTGCTTGATCTGGAATAGAAAAGAGCAGATTCTGCAAAAATTGGCTGATAAAATAGAATGATAAGCGCTTGAATGCAGAAAGGAAATCCATCCTTTTAAAACCTAGTTGGAAAAGTGATTGCCGGTCAGCATCAAAGAAAACCTGTAAAACCTGACACCAGTTGGAGCTTGCAGNTTTTATAATATGGAAATTTATGACAGAGGCTGACTAAAACTGATGGCTTAGCTACAGCGAGAAACTCGGCACCTGACGACAAAAGCGCAATGTAGGGAGGATGGGCGGGTGGATAAATGAATAAACAAATGATGGATGATTGGTTGAATACAGGGCTGGTGGCTTCTAGATTTGGTTGAACTAACGCCACCTTAAGCTGTTAAAGCACACGTTTGATTCAGGAATGGAGGCAAGGAGGTCGAGACGCAGCGTGAATTTGACCTTGTTGACGAATACAGTGTGCCTAAATTGCACTAAAATCATTGTTCATTTTATGTTCCTCCTTATTAAACTTTGGGAGTCAGAAGCTAGTCGTGCTAGCGAGTCTGCTGGGGAAGTGACTAATAATTAAGAAGACGAACCCTCACGGAATACTGTCTTCTTGGCATTATTGAAGACGTGGTGGGGCATGTGAATAGAAGTGAATGCATTGGTGTCTTGCAGAAGGGCATAGTTGAAAGACGAGGTGTTCCACTCGTATAACGTGCCGGAATCATTAGTATAGAGCGTTGATGCAGCGAAAGCGTTAGTCGTTCAAGATTTTGTTCCAAATTAAATCCTTCCCACCTTCCAAGTGCTTTCAGTGGGTAGGATTCGCCAAGAATGAATTAAGGTACAAGAGCACTTATGCTACTGAAATAGAAAGCGAGGTGACAAAGAGAAAGTTTTATTGCTTGTACCGCAACACTTCCACCACCTTGTGTTCTTCGCCCTTTTGTGATTGCTGTTCCTAACCGCATTCTCTTGCGTCGAGCCCACTTCTGTGTTTGAAACGTGACAATGCTACCGCGAACGTGTTATCGAAGCATTGTGAATTTCAGTGTGCCTTCTGTGGAATTTGATAAAATCTCACCCTTGAATATTACTGGTTTCAGAGAAATTTCCGTCCTATTTAAATATAGCAGCACGAGGTTGTTTAAACCGCTCCCTATCACTTGCAGTCGGTACTGAGGCACTTTCTTGACCACCTTAGTTCAGCGCACACGGCGGTGGGACTGGCGAAAGATCCAATAGTTGCATTAGGTGAGATTAAAGCTGAAGACTCATCTTTGTCATCGTCTCAATCACCACAGCTTCAAGTCCTAGCGCTGAGTACACTTCTTACTCTGTGATCTGTCACTTTATTGAGGCCAACAAATGACAATGAAGTACATGCTAAGGATGCAGTACAAGGCGGCTAATGTGTTGGAGGTAATACTTCTAACCTAATAGCTTTGCTGAACCCAATCGAAGTCATTTGATGGTCCTTTTTACAGTCATAGATGGCAATTCTTATATTGTTTTATTAAATTTGGGTAAAATTCTTTGCGATTCTTTGTAATGAATGGGGCAGGGGAGAGAAGAAGTAGTGAGTGGTGTTAATGCTTTTGAAGAAAATGGATGTTTGCCACTTAGTGGATGATAAGTAGCAGATTTGCTACAAACTGTCGGCGCCTAGTTATTCTTTTACATTGGCAAGGCTAGAATAACTTTAAAGGTTTAGGTATCATTTGGCATGACAGCTAACATGCATCCTACGAATTTTGACTCCCATTTATTTTGTTAGCTGCGTATACTTGAGTTTCAGGACCTGTGATCTAGGCTTCTTGTTCGCCACCTAACACACTTCTTGACAATGCTTCCTTTCGACAATCACTTTTATCCACATCAACAATATATAATATGTCTGCTTTGTCATCCACCATCTTTAATCACTGCCATCATAGTGTGGGTCAAAAAAAAAATATCCCTTTATTAATTATCCCTGCACCGCCAGTGTCAGGCAGATGCCTCCTCCTCCTCCACCTCCTTCTCCACCACCACTACTTAATGCTTCAGCCTATGCTAAAGTTCTTCACCATTTATTTGCGCACTATCGCTTAACCTCTCGTTGCAACGGGCTTGCACTGAGGAGTTATTTAGCAAGCAGCATGCAAGTTACAGTAAATTTTTCTAACAAAGGAAGCCAAAGACAAATTCTACCCAAATTGGGGTCAGCATGTTTGATGAAAAATCACATAAAGGCGCCTCAGAGACTGCATAGGATAACTAGTCACTCTAATTGCAATTAACTGTTTAAACGAGACAACAAATTTCCAAAAATCAGAAAACACAATTGCCCTACAATTACCCCGCACTAACATTATTGTTTTGCATGATTAGTGCAGCACACATATAGCAGCTCAGTTTATCGAAGACTAACTCAACAGGACAGCAAATTATTCCCTTCTCGCCTAGTTGCTTACCACCTGGGCTGCACAATACTCCATCCCACCTCCTTCTCCTCTCTTTGCCTCTTCCCTTCAAATCCATAATTGAATTTAGTGCCACTAAAATAACCCTCGAATGATGCGACGAGAAGCATGGACGGACAACGATATCCCTGCCACAATTGTANCAAGGTTAGTTATCACTTTGCTTACACAAGTGCAACCACGCACAACTGTAATTGGTGCCATCCATCCCTCTTCAAGGCCATCTTCCTCTATTGGCCTACGGATCAATAGTCCAATATGATTGGTCAATAAAGCAATCAATGCGCTTCACATTGTAATTTATTCGTACTTTTAGAAATGTCAACCTGTCGTGGAGTTAGTCGGAGATTCTTAGCTCCTCCTTGCTCCTCTCATCGACTGCACTGGCTTCGACAAGACGATTTTCCAAAAGGCGACTTCCTCATGTGTAAGTGGATTTCGCACTGGCTCACCTGCCTTATCACTTGCAACAGTAGCAGTCTTTAGCCTTCATTTAGCTTCCTCTGCTCCAATCCACTCATTCGTATTTCTGTCCCATTCAGGCCTCATTCGCGACATTAGAACGGAGCACATTTCCGGCGGAAGGCAACAGGATTGAGCGCTGAGTGATGAAGACGAGGTTGAGTTGATGGAGAAGGTTGAAATCGAAATGTGACCAGTCCGACTATTTGACTACGAGGAGTCCATCGTCGGATATGGATGGGTGGGCGGAGTGGTGGCACCTGCCACCCTCCCAGATGGGATCTAATTCTTCCACGTCGTCGTACACCACAGTGACATCGTTATCGTCGAGCCAACTGCCGAGCACGCGAGGGCGACAGAGGGGGTAGATGTGGAATTGTAGGCTGAGGTGGAGCCAAATGCTGAGAAGGAAGGGGAAGGAGAGGAGGACGTATATGTGATGAGGAGATTGCATGAGAGAAAATACCAGACACCCTGTAACTTAATCCACTTTGGTGGGTGGCTCTATACGTTCTGCCAATGCACGTACAACCAAGTCAGTTGGCTGTCCAGCTTGTGCTAGTCTGTTCTAGGCTACGAATCTTTGCATCATTTATTAATGTCATAATCAAAGATGAGACTAGTGGAGNAACGTGATTTAGTCAAATTCAGTCCAGCTTGTGCTAGTCTGTTCTAGGCTACGAATCTTTGCATCATTTATTAATGTCATAATCAAAGATGAGACTAGTGGAGAGATGAAGAGGACTCACCAAGAGGGCGCTGACAGCGAATGAGGTAGGAGAAGTAGAAGGCAGAGGCTAATTGATGCTGCGTTTGAAGGAGATGGAGGTAAGGTAAGTGTGAGGGAGCTAGAGAAGCAAGAAATTCTCGAGGCAGTAGAGTCGAAAAATAAAAGCAAGGGAACAAAATGCGGGTGACTGCTCATTCCTCTTCTCTGTGTGAGACGAATGCATGGAGCACACACGGTAAGGCACAATGCAGGTGACAGTACTTGATTGCATATCGCGCATAGTGAGGTACGAGGGAGGCACTCACCAAAGATGCGTTGGAGTGGAGTATGCGAAAGGAAGAGGAGATAAGTAGGCTCTTATCCCTCCATTTCGAGGACGTCATCACACCTGTTTCTTGCGTGTGTACTGTGAAGCCTAGTATCTAAAAGAAAGAAAGAAAGGGAAGACTTCATTTTATATGGCAAAGAGTTGTTCCGGGTCGATTAGGCGGGCCAACTTAGAGTGCTGCGGTTGACTATACCGGTAACGTGTTAAGGCGCATGAGGTGGCTAACCTAGTCTGTGACGTTCCAGCACACTGCAGTCTGAGCTAGTTAGGCATAGTCTTGTGAACCGTTATGCAGTACTTCCACAGTGGGACATAGATTTGGGGCAGGTTGTTACACTCCAGTAAGTCTACCACCACCAATGTTTACTTGGTGTCTGTGGACGAATGTGAGGACCATTAAGAGCAAATGCAGCACAATGAACGCAGTGAATGGCATAAAATTTAAGTAAAAGAATCGGCGGAACACCTTTAGAGATTCCTATGTAGGTAACAAATGGAAGCTCCTGGAACGTATTCGCATAGATGCGCTTGGACGAACCCTAGCGTTACGTGCATTTCTTCCACCGAAGTAAAGAAATGTGCCCGATCAAATGAAAGAGGCAAAGAGAAGATAGGGGAATAGGCAAAGAGATGGAATACCGTGGGATGGGAAGGAGGGAAAGCGTAGAAGGAGAAAGGCGGATTGGAAGTGGATGCCGTAGAACACTCTACACAGTACTGTGGTGCAGCCTTTTATCGCCTTCCTTTTTCCCATCTTTTCACGAGTTAGTGCATTTACCTTTTCATCCAGCCATTTAAATGAGCTCAATCCAACAAAATTGATTCGGTGGAGGCGAAATGAATTTATAACGGTGCACATGAAGAGGCCAAGTATAGCCTCTCCTTGCTATGTGATTTACACCGGTTACCAGATGTGAAGGTATCGAAATGATGCGCGCAAATTAGGTAAGCGAGAGTAAAGGTGGCACAATGAAGGGAGAAAGATTGATTTTACAACTTACCCCTAAATTCTATGAAATCTATCTGTTGTGGTCCTTTGACGGCTAGAGAACGGCGTGATGGGAGGTTGGAGTTGACAAGCAGTTGGGATGGAGGCGGTGGAAGTAGAGGATGGAATAAAGAGCCAAGGCAAATAGGAAACGAAGTGGCAGGATGGCACTGACGAAGAAAGGAATGGCGAGAACGATGCCGTGAAGCTGCCCTTTGAGTTGATCGCCTTTTTGGCATTGTTATACCTCTTTTTTCCACTACGAGGTGCCTGCCTCAATTTAAGTAAAAGAAAAATGTAACAGGGGAAGATACTAGGTCATTGTAAGTGCACGGGAGTTGGTTGATGTTTAAATGATGAATAGTTAGAGAGATTAAATCAAGAAATCAGCTCACCTTTCTGCAGCCCTTTTGCCAGTGTGCTTTATCAAATTAGTGTAAACTCCTTAGCAAAGTACGTTGGTGGAAGTGCGATGAGAGCCATTTAAAGAGACGTCTCCAGTGGCAGTTTTGACAACGCTCCCTTGACTAACGCTGTTGACGTTGGACAGACGGCTCCACTATCCTACTACTTGTAAACCACACTCCAAATAATTGAATGTAGGCTGCTACATTTTAATCCGGTAAACATTGCCACGCTCTGCCCTTTTAGTGAAATGTTCCTCCACATACTGTGACTCGAACTGTCAGCGCTATGCTTTACGAATCGAAATCTTCGACAAATATAGCCAGACGAATGCTAGACTTGACTCGTGCACAGATCTATCATAAGGTTTGACGATGTCCCTTGCAGCTATTTTCATCTGCAATATCAGCCGATTGTCTTAAGCCTTCACAATTATTTACTCGATGCACATGAAACGGTTGTTTAAGAGGCGGATCCATAAATAATAACGTTGGTTTTAGAAGTGACCAGGATCCCATACACAGTAAGTCGAATGGACAAAAATTTGCGTCGCATCAAAAGATCGTGGATGAGCATAAACGCCCGCATACCGAACCTTGATAATATTGAATTCTACGATGCGTTCTGAAAATTGGTCTAGTTTTATAATAATTGACAGCCCTACGTGGCATAAACTTGAGCAAGTGCTAAAGGCATTTTGCACTAACCTATTTGTGGATTGAATGTATAAGTGATTGAGCCGACCGACTAGGCAGATAGCTAATGCGCAATGAATACACAGTAGGCGATCTTATCGATTTTATTGACCCATTGATCGACCAGCCATCCGAAGTGGATGAGTCAGCAATGAGGCGTCTGCTGAGAAGAACACGAGCCACTCATCCATCCGGTAGTGGTGATTTATGCTGTTTCTACATTCAACCCTTAAATCTGGAGCAAGAAGTTTGGTATCGGTGGAAACTTTTTAACTTGCCAAAATTTTTAAAAGGGTTGAAGGCTTATTTATTTTATCGAACTAACGTTGAAGTGATTGGCTAGTTTTCCAAGTGAAGCAAGTAATTGGTGTGCATTATGGAGGCCTCGCCCCTGATTGGTGGGGATTTCATTTGTTGTCGAATGTTGGAAATCTGATGAGTAGTCAGTGCTTTTTTATTAATTTTGCTCTGATATTTGTCATTAGGTCCTTTGAATAGTCGTTAGCCTCCCTTGTTCGCCTGCTTGCTAGCTTCATGAGGCGACTGTTAGGACGTTTTGCTTCCCAAATACAATGCCTGCAATGTTTTAAGCAATGAGTTAAGAGAATTTCGGTATTTTTAGAGTTGTTTTTGTCTTCCACTGCCGATGGGTTACGGGTAGTGGGGCGTAATTTAGTGAAGGGCTACAGCCTTCCCAGGTGTCTGGCATTTATTTACTGTTTTAGTTCGAATAAGCACTTATTATGCCTGCGCATCTATTTATCTACTTTCCTCATCTATTCACGCGCTAAAATAAACGTTAAAAAATAGCTAGGGTTGCTGTCGAGCCTTGCTGTTTTCCACTTCCGCTGCCCAATCGCGTTGACCTTTTACTGCACTGTACTTTTAGCAAACAAGATACTCGACAGGCAATGTTCCACATTTGGCAACACTGCACGGCCAGTGGCAACAATTTCCGATTTCGCTAACTGATCTGGTGGAGAATTGCATACCAGCTACGAGTTCCTTAATGGGTTTACAAAAATATGCTTTGACGCCTCCTCCATTTCCAGAGGGCAGGCAAAATTTAGTACGTGGGCATTAGGAAAAGGTACGAATTTCTCAACTGGCATCCCTGCTCTTTAGTAGAGTTTTTGAAGATTGTCTAGGCTTTGCAGTTTTAAGCACCTTGAAAGAATATAAATGCACTTACAAACACCTTAGTGGAAAGAAATGGGCGATCAAGAGGTAGTCTTCCGAACGTATGCAAGTACCATTTATTAAAAATGCGCACGACCTTAACCTCGTGCCCCTATTATAACCCAAAATAGGATCTTCTTTATGCCAAAAGACCGGAATTCTAGAGAACAGTGGCGCGCAAAGTCTATCTAACCAACTTTTTGAGAGACGTGGCCAACTAAATGTAGAAAGGCGAGCCAAGCATTGCATAATTGGTGGCCGCAATGGTAAGTCTATCACTTCGTAGTGTCATTTTGCCTCTTGAGGTTTTGGATGCATGCCCTTAGTTGTTCTGTTATAGCTTAATATTTTGTCAAAGGCCCAAAAGTATACCTTTCTATTTCTGACATAGTTGTTCAGTTTGAACACTGAATTTACTTCACTTAACATCTAAGCTTAGGTAAGCTGCTTTTAGAAATTAATGCTTATTTAATAAAGACAAAGCTCAACCGCGTTTACTTGTCATGCCGACCAGGTCTTACGCGGCTGCCTCAAATGTCCATTTTCGTGTTGGTTCTTTGACGGTTTGGAGCAAGCTCAGAGTGTAGCTAGGTAGACTTCATTTGTACATAAACTAGAGAATCTATGTGAATGTATGCCATACTTGGCATGCTCTGCATTTCTAGCTTTGGATTTAGCAGAAATGCCTATTTCTGGTGAAGCATTATTAGTTAAGCATGAAAGTATCAACTTACAACACTGAATGCGAATCCCGCCTTCGCTAGTGCTCATTACATTCCTCAGGTAGGATTGGGTTGCTTTTCGTGACTTGTTACCTTCTCGTGCAACGAAATATTCAATGTGCGTTTTTTTGCAATAATATGTTTATACCAATCGTCTGTATGCTTTTTCATTAATTTATGCATACTGATGGGTGCGTTATTTGTGCAGTTTTAGTGTTTTTAATGGTGACAGGTGCAACGAGGTTGCGACAAACTTCGCAATTTGAATGTTCATGGACTTCGAGTCCACTGGTTTGTTTTGGGACTATCTTTGCAAAACGTGTTGTGTTGCCTTAGAACTCATCAAATTGTAGGTTTGAGTTAAACTCGGAAAGAAAGGATTGGCTATTCAGTGATCTGTCAATCCTTGCTTAAAATGGTTCAGATCAGCAAACAGACTTCACCTCGTGGCTTCCTTTAGTGGCAGATTTTCAAAGTTGATGATGCTGACTGTTGCTGCTGTGTAGGGCAGTTTTTTGAGCTTGTGGTCGTAGGTAGCCACGCGACAGTAAATTTCAGACAGGTAGCCAAATCAAATCCCAATGGTTTTGTCAGTACAGTGGTCTTGAGGCCGTAACATCGACAGGATTTTGACTTTCTCCCTTTTAGGCATGTTTGTTAGCTCTCCCACTATGAGATACTAGGAGTAGACTGCAGATGAGGTACAATTACCAAGGGGAGAGGGGTATTATGTAATCCATTGGCAGTTTGTTGAATGCCGGGAGTTGGTGGTGGACCACTTGATTCCTCGCCATTGTGCCTCTACTCTGTCCGGATATTTTGTCTCCTGTAGTCTTCTTGGGAGTCGGGAACGGCTAAAGGTGCTGCGTTGCGTAGGTATGAATCAGTAATGGAGATGTTCGATTGCGAATTGAAGCACTGTTGGTCGTAGCTCATTTGTGTGGCTACGTGAAAGCTGCGGCATAGTTTACTTCAACAGATGCATAACCGTTTAATTTATTGAGCCGAAGTTGATTCTTGGCAAAGGTGATGAGCTTGGAGAGCATAAGTGCCATTTAGCACACTATAGGCTACCATTTACTGCCACAACTCTGCGCCGGCGACCAACCTACATACCAATTTTGCTTTACTTCTGCATCTGTAATGCTCTACGAGAGGTGGAAAAGGAGAGACGGCCTATGAGTTTCATTGTAGCAAACAAAATTGAATTATTGCTGTGAGCTGGTGACGCCGCTTTAAGTCGTAAATGTGAAGCGTTTGTTTTGTATAGGCGATCAGGACCCCGCTTAATAATGGGTAATGCTTGCAATCAGTTCTCACGAGAGTAGAATGTTATGCTTTACTGTAAATAGACCATGCGGAAGGTTGTGCTATCAGTTCAAGTAATGGCTAGTCTGAGTCCTCAAAACGACACGATGTCCAACTCGTGTGCTGCATAAGTACCCATTTGTGAACTGTCCTACGGAGAGCAGCATAAACTTAATCAGAAAAACAAGTACTTTTAAAGCGGAAATTATGATTTCACCACGTTCTCTTAAGCACTTGCAAGCTAGAACATACTATGATTCTCTGAGCCGCAGTCATTGTCCATAAAGAGTTGTTTGCGTTGGGTTGGGCTGCAACGGGCTTAGATGACCGGTGTTGGGTGAGCCACTGCGTTATTTTCATTCGTAACTATCAAAATTTCTTATTCTACTTCCTCTTTTAGTTGCAAATGTTAAAGTGCATACATCCTGAAGGGGTGTGAACTTCCTATTATGATTCCACTCGATAACAATGGCAGCGCAATTGGCAACTCGCTTAGAAGTATTCAAGTACTATTCCACTGCCTCAAAATTTATTACTTACCTTTGTTTGAAGATATCCTGGATACGCGAAAGCTCCATGGCCATCCCGTTTTTGGCAACTTCCTTATTACAAAGACCATATACAGGGACACGAAATGCAGCCGTTGCGATTGTGGCCTATAGAAGAGAGAAAATGGCTAAAAATGTGAAAACGTAGCTTATAGAAGGAGTTTATTTTGAGGCAGTTTTAAAATGCAGGGATTTGGCTATAAAGTCGCACAAGCATACTTACCTACTGCGAATTCGGCCTAGTCTGCAGAACTATTAAAGCGTAAGAAAACTGTGAGTGTTGTAGATAAATAAACTGGTGGATTGGGGCGAAGAGAAGCGTCTATGCTGAGCCACATCACTTTCATTGGCATTTGGGTGCCTCAAGTGTTTAACCCAAAGTTGCTGAATGCGGTTCTGGTAAAGGCCCAATTGAACAACAGTAAGGATCCAGCTTCAGCCAGAGAACAAATGTGCCTCCTTCGCGATTGATGATGTAGTTGGGGAGATTTAAATCTAAAAATAAGCATGAAAAGTGGATACCTTTGAATCTATCGAATGTGTAATGCGCAGACCTAGAAACAAATAAACGAATGAAGTATTATCTTATCCGACATGACTAAATTTAGAGGTTTAAGACAAAATGAAGGATTAAGATAGGAATTTGGATGCTTAGTCTATGCACTAGGCGAAATCATTTCTCCGCAATTTATATCAAACTGGTATAACTGATGAAACCTTAAGAAAATTTAACTGCTCACAAAAGACTCACAAGCCTACCTTTGCTATCCCACGGTCGTGTCACCCAGTCGAGTATTTCTCCAATTGGTCGCTAATGGCTGACCAAGATCTCACCTCCCAAGAATTGGCAAAGAACGCATTGTAGAATGGCCAAGTTCTCGTTCTACAAACATCACATAAGTTTGCCTCTCAGACATCCCTCACATGGATTGCACGGTCCGAACATTAGTGCCCAAGTCATACTACTCTGCCATGCTAGTAGCACGCAGTGTCAAGACGACTTTCGCTCAATCCCACGTTGTAGCTCACGCATCTTTGATGATTAAAACAATTGCTCAGTACCAGGACCATTGACCAGCCATTCGTCCCTTCTTTCGCTGCCCGGCCACCCGACCGAATACAGATAGTGGTCTATTTCGATGCAGGTAAGTGAAGTAGAGTGGAACAGAGTAGGTAGAGATGTGCGCTTGTCAGCATTCCTGCAGAGTTAATGGCTTGATGATAGTACATAAAATGAGTAATACAGCCGCTTGTATAAACTGGGTAGTGGGCAATAAAAGTGGCCTAGGTAGGAACAATGAGCACTTAAACGAGCATGGCACAGTGGTCTAGGGGTAAGATTTGCGCTTCAAGCGCTCAAAGCCCCGGATTCTGATCTTGGCTAAGCTCGTGTTTTTTTCCCTTTTTTCCGTTTTTTCTGCCGTTTTAGTGTGGAAAGCATGATTAGTTGTGAAGAACAGATAGAGATTTTAATCACCTACTTGATAAAATAGGTAAATAAATGTAGTAATCGAGAAAATTGGTGCAATAGACGTAAAGTGGTGGTTCGACGTGCCCTGAAGGAAAAAAAAGGGCCGACAGTGACCGACATATCGTGTAGCGTATGATGACGGGAGGAAGGAAAGCTTAGTGGGCATGAGAGGTGTGGGAATGGATGGGCACAGGCGGGTGACTGGGCAGGCGGGCCAACAAACGCATATAAAAGAATAAATAGAGAAATTTGACAAATACTAAGGAAGCATACATCCAATGACAGATGTAATGAGAGAAAAGAAGGACTTCTGCATAAAACAAGGAAGTATGAGTGGTTAGTTAGTAAAGGTTAGTAGCCTGGAGTGGGAAGTGTCGCCTAGAACGAAGGAATCAAAGTGAAGCGAGAAAGTAGTGATAGTGTAAAGAAGCGTAGAGATGGGAATGAGGTGCATGAACAAACCTATTATTTCCTCGTTTTGATGTGGAAGTCCTTCTTTCCTTTCATTACATCTGTCGTTGGATGATCNCTTAAAATGATGAAGTCAGAATGATTCGGATTATGGGTATTCATTTCTTTCTTTACAAACTCAGTAATTTTCTTAAAAATTTGAGAGCAATTTCACGTTGATAAATCAAGTACAACAGACCAAAAAGCATAACAGGATTAAACGAACAAAAAAGGTCGAAGTTCACCATTACTTGACATTTTGGGAGTAAAGCAACGCAGATGAGGGTGGATTTTCGAACAAGTTTAAGATTACTTGATCGTGTGTCACAAAATTCTCCTGAAGGCTACTGAAACCCTGCCTATTCATTTCGAAATTGTCGCTGCTACTTATGCATTTTAGTAGAAAGTAGATCACGAAAACGTTTACTGCGGCGGTAAAAGCCTAAACACGTGGATCTCAACTGGAATTTATGATGTAACCGAATGGAGTAGGAAGGTTGCAGAACAAATTGACACTAGGATTGCGTGCTATGCCAGTTTAAATTGACCCGAATGAAGTTAGTAAAAGAAGAAATAAGAGGGGCCAAATTGTTGGTGAGAGACTAACATCTCAGTCATATATAGCTGATAGTATTTAGAGAAATGCAGCTTCAGAATGATAAGCGGCGGCAGCAAAAACCAAATATTTCGCTATGAACCGCCTTGGACCCGATTTGGTTGATTGTACCTGAAATTTTGCCTTAAGAGCACCTTCAGTGATCAATAAAACCAAATAAACAGGTAATTTGGGTTTGTTTTTTCAGCTGTTGCTAAAAAATGTAATAAACGTCCTTTTTACAGTCATGGATGGCAGTTTTTATATTGTTTTGTTGAATTTGGGTAGAATGCTCTGATATTCTTTGCAATGAATGGGGCAGGGGAGAGAAGGAGTAAGTAGTGTTAATGCTTTTGGAGAAAATGGATGTTTGCCACTTAGTGGATGATAAGTAGCAGATTTGCTACAAACTGTCGCTGCCTAGTTATTTTTTACATTGGCAAATTTAAAGGTCCAGATAATAGTCAGCATGACAACTAACATGCATCCTACGAACTTCGACTCCCATTTATTATGTTAGCTGTGTATGCTTGAGTTTTAGGACCTGTGATCTGGGCTTCCTACGCAAACATTTGGAAATGGACACGTTGACGTTTAAAGTTCTTGTGACAAATTTTGCTTGGTCGAGCTCACATTGACCGTAAAAGGGAACTTTATATTACCTGTTTTGGCGCCACCTTAAACTCCATCACCTCAACCGATCCTTACTCGACCCTGTCTTCAATTTCTCTTGTTCGCCAACTAACATACTTCTTGACACATACTTCCTTTCGACAATCACTTTCATCGACATCACCAATGCATAATATGTCTGCTTTGACATCCACCATCTTTAATCACTGCCATCATAGTGTGGGTCGAAAAATATCCCTTTATTAATTATCACTGCACCGCCAGTGTCGGGCAGATGCCTCAGCCTCCTCCTCCTCCACCAATTGATGCTTCAGCCTATGCTAAAGTTCTCCACCATTTATTTGCGCACTATCGCTTAACCTCTCGTTGCAACGGGGTTGCATTGAAGGGCCATTTAGCAAGCAACATGTAAGTTACAGTAAATTTTTCTACAAAAGGAAGTCGAAGACAATACCTACCCAAACTGGGTTCAGCATGTTTGATGGAAAATTAAATAAAGGCGCCTTAGCGATTGAATAGGATAACTAGTCACTCTAAATGCAATCAACTGTTTAAACGAGACAACAAATTTCCAAAAAATAGAAAACACTATTACCCCACAACTACCCCGCGCCAACTTTATTATTTTGCATGATTAGTGCAGCACACATAGCAGCTCAGTTTGTCGAGCACTAACACAACAGGACAGCAAATTATTCCCTTCTCGTCCAGTTGCTTACCACCTGGGCTGCACAATACTCCTTATCACCTTCTTTTTCTCCCTTCCTCCTTTAACCTTCAAATACATAATCGAATTTATTGTTACTAAAATAACACTCGAATGATAAGACGATAAGCATGGACGGACAACGATGTCCCTGCTACAATTTTAACACATTATCATCCACTTCTTCCAATCTCTGTCCTTCTATACAAGCTAAATAGCACCCAAGGTTAGTTATCACTTTGCTTACACAAGTGCAACCACGCACAACTGTAATTGGTGCCATCCATCCCTCTTCAAGGCCATCTTCATTTATTGGCCTACAGATCAATAATCCAATATGATTAATCAATAAAGCAATCAATGCGCCTCACATTGTAATTTATTCGCACTTTTAGAGATGTCAGCCTGTCGTGGAGCTAGTCGAAGTTTCTTAGCTCCTCCTTGCTCCTCACATCGACAGCACTGGCTTCGACAAGACGATTTTCCAAAAGGCGACTTCCTCATGTGGAAGTGGATTTCGCACTGGCTCACCTGCCTTATCACTTGCAACAGCAGCAGTCTTTAGCCTTCATTTAGCTTCCTCTGCCCAAATCCACTCATTCGTATTTCTGCCCTCACTCATGCCTCATTGGCGGCAATAGAATGGAGCACATTTCCACCAGAAGGCAACAGGAGTAAGCGCTGAGTGATGACGACGAGGTTGAGTTGGTGGAGAAGGATGAAATCGGAATGTGACCTGTCCGACTATTTGACTTCGAGGAGTCCGTCATCGGATATGGATGAGTAGACGGATGGGGTGGGGTCTAATTCTTCCACGTCGTCATACACCACAGTGACATCGTTATCGTCGAGCCAACTGTCGAGCATGCGAGGGCGACAGAGGAGTTAGATGTGGAATTGGAGGTCGAGGTGGAGTCAGATGCTGAGGAGGAAGGAGAAGGAGAGGCAAACGTATATGTGATGAGGAGATTGCAGGAGGTAAAATACCAGACACCCTGTAACTTAATCTACTTTGGTGGGTGACTCTACACGTTGTGCCAATGCACGTAGAACCAAGTCAGTTGACCAGCCATCCAGGATTTGTCTTAATACCTCAGTCAAGAGCTCATTTGCTGTGCACACTATTGCAAAGCTGCTGGCTGAGACAGTCTCTACAAGGAGAAAAAATTGCGTAGACAGTGAGATGGGCAGGCAGTAGTTCGGCAAGCCTGCAAATTACGAAGTAGGGAGTGGGAGCAGCGCGCTCATCATCGCTCTTGAGGGAGTAAGTGTAGGGGTGGGGGATGGAACTAAGGCTAGATGGTGTGGGAGAGACAAGCGTTAGTCCTCAGTGAAACGTGACTTAGTCACATTCAGTCCAGCTTGTGCTAGTCTGTTCTAGGCTATTAATCTTTGCATTAGTTAATTGTGCCACAATCAAATATGAGACTAGTGGAGAGATGAAGGGGACTCACCAAGAGGGCGCTGACAGAGAATGAGGCAGAAGGGGGAAGAGGCACAGGTAATCGATGTTGCGATTGAAGGAGACGGAGGTAAGGGAAGCGTGAGGGAGCCGGAGGAGCAAGAAGTTGCCGTGGCAGTAGAGTAGAAAAATAAAAGCAAGGGAATGATGTGCGGGCGACTACTCATTCCTCTTCTCTGCGAGAGACGAATGCATAGAGCACACATGATAAGGCATAATGCAGGAGGCAACACTTGAGAGCACGTCGCGCATAGTAAGGTACGAGGGGATGCACTCGCCAAAGACGTGTTAAAGTGGCGTGTGGGAAAGGAAAATGAGATAAGTAGGCTCCCATCCCTCCATTTCGAGGACGTCAACACACCTGCTTCATGTGTGTGTACTGTGATGCCTAGTATCTAAATGAAAGAAAGGGAAAACTTCATTTTATATGGCAAACAGTTGTTCCGGATCGATTAGGCGGGCCAACATAGAGTGTTGCGGTTGACTATACCGGCAACGTGTGAAGGCGCCTGAGGTGGCTAACCTAGTCTGTGACTTTCCAGCACACTGCAGTCTGAGCTAGTTAGGCATAGTCTCGTGTACCGTGATGCAGTACTTCCACAGTGAGACATGAATTTGGGGCAGGTTGTTGCACCCTAGTAAGTCTGCCACCATCGCTGTTAACTTGGTGGCTGTAAACAAACGTAAGAGCCATTGAGAGCAAATACAGCACAATGAACGCAGTGCAAGGCATAAAATTTAGTTAAAACAATCGGCGGAATGCCCCTAGAGATTTCAATGCAGGTAACAAATGAAAGCTCATGGTGCGTATTCGCAGAGATGCGCTTGGACGAGTCCTAGCGGTACGTGTATTCCTTCTCTTGAAGTGAAGAAACATGCCCGATCAAGTGAAAGAGGCAAAGAAAAGATAGGGGAAGAGGCGAAGAGATGGAAAACCGTGGGATCGGATAGATGGAAAGCGTAGAAGGAGAAAGGCGGATTGGAAGTGGATGCCGTAGAATCAGTCTACACAGTGGTATGGTGCAGCCTTTTATCACCTTCCTTTCTCCCATCCTTTCACGAGTTGGTACATTTACTTCTCACCTAGCCATTTAACTGAGCGCAATCCAATGGAACCAATTCGGTGGAAGCAACATGAATTTTTTTAATGGTACACATGAAGTATAGTTTCTCCTTGCTATGTGATTTACACCTGGTACCAGATGTGAAGGTATTGAATTAATGCGAGCNGGGATTGAATTAATGTGAGCAAAGTTAGTAAGAGAGAGTTAAGGAAGGTGGCAAAGTGAGGGGAGGAAGGGTTGCCGTTGCAACTTACCCATAATTTCTATGAACTCTATCTGTTGTGGTCCTTTGACAGCTAGAGAACGGCGTGGTGGGAGGTTGGAGCTGACGAGCAGTTGGGGATGGAGGCGGTGGAAGTGGAGGATGGAATAAGGAGCCAAGGCAAAGAGGAAACTAATGGCGAGAACAATGCCGTGAAGCTGTCCTTTGAGTTGATCGCCTTTCGGACCTTGTTGTACTTCCTTCCTCCACTACGAAGTGCCTGCCTCAATTTAAATAAAAGAAAATTGCAACGGGGGAAGAAACTAGGCCATTGTAAGTGCATGGGAGTTGGTTGATGTTTAAATGATGAATAGTTGGAAAGACTAAATCAGTAAACCAACTCACCTTTCTGCAGCCCTTTTGCCAATGTACTTTACTAAATTTGCAGGATTGCCCTGGCAAAGTACGTTGGTGGAAGTGCGATGAGAGTCATTTAGAGAGACGTCTCCAGTGGCGGTCTTGACAACGCTCCCTTGACTAACACTGGTGACGTTGGACAGACGGCTCCACTATCTTACTGCCTGTAAACCGCAATTCAAAGAATTGAATATAGGCTGCTACATTTTAATCCGGTAACCATTGCCACGCTCTGTCCTTTTGGCGAAATGTTCCTCGAAGTACTTTAACTCGAACTGTCAGTGCTATGCCTGACAAATCGAAATCTTCGGCAAATATAGCCAGACGAATGCTAGGTTTAACTCGTGCACAAATCTCTCATAATGTTTGATGGTGTCCTTTGCAGCTATTTTCATCTGCAATGTCAGCCGATTTTCTTAAGCCTTCCCAATTATTTACCCGGCGCACATGGAACGGTCGTTTAAGAGACGAACCTGTGAATAATAATGTTGGTTTTAAAAGCGGCCTGGATCCCATATGCAATAAGTCAAATGGACAAAAATTTGCATGGCAGCAAAAGATTGTAGGTGAGTTTAAACGCCCGTATACCAAGCAATAGTAATATCGAATTCTACGATGCGTTCTAAAAATTGGTCTATTTTTATAGTAATTGACAGCCCTACATGGCATAAACTTGAGCAAATGCTAGAGTCGCTTCGCACTCACCTATTTGTGGATTGAATGTATGAGTGAATGGACCGACCGACTAGGCAGATAGCTAATACGCAATGGATACACAGTAGGCGATGTTATCGATTTTATTGACCCATTGATCGACCAGCCATCCAAAGTGGATGAGTCAGCAATGAGGCGTCTGCTGAGAAGAGCACGAGCCACTCATCCATCCGGTGGTGGTAATTTATGTTGTTTCTACATTTAATCCTTAAATCTGGTGCAGAAAGTTTAGTACCGATGGAAATTATTCAACTTTCCATAATTATTAAAAGAGTTGAAGGTTTGTTTGTTTTATCGAACTAACATTGAAGTAATTGGCTAGTTTTGCAAGTAAAGCACATAAGTGGTCTGCATTTTGGAGGCCTCGTCTCTGATTGATGGGGCTTTTTTCGTTGTAAAATGTCGGGAATCCGGTAAGTAGTCATCACTTTTTTACTAGTTCCGCTCTTATCTTTGTCCTTAGGGCCTATGAATACTAGTTAGCCTCCTTTGTACGCCTGCTCGCTAGAGTAGATGCAAAGGCTCCATGAGATGACTGTTAGAACGTTTTGTTTCCCAAATACAATGCCTACTCGAGTCCGTTTTTTGCTGTGCAATGCTTTGAGCAATGAGTTAAGATTGTTTTGGTAGTTTTAGAGTTGTTTATGTCTTTGAATGCCAATGGGTTTTGGGTAGTGAGGCGTAATTTAGTGAAGGGCTACAGCATTCCTAGGTGCCTGGAATTTATTTAGTTACTTTCCTTATCTATTTACGCATTGGAATAAACGTTAAGAAGCAGTTAGAAGCGTTTATGTTGAGCCACATCACTTTCATTGGCACTTAGGTGCCAAAAGTGTTTAACCCAAAGTTGCTGAATGCGGTTCAGGTAAAGGCCCAATTGAGCAATAGTAAGGGTCCAGCTTCAGCCAGAGCACAAATGTGGCTCTTTCACGATTAGTGATGTTGTTGAGGAGACTTGAATCTAAAACTCGGCATGAAAAGTGGATTCCTTTGAATCTATCGAATATGTGATGCGCAGACCTAGAAACAAATAAACGGATGAAGTCCTATCTTATCCGGCGTGACTAAATTTATAGTTTTAAGACAAAATGAAGGATTAAGATAGGAATTTAGGTGCTTAGTTTATGCACTACGCAAAAAATTTCTCCGCGATTTATATTAACTGGTGTAATTGACAAAACCTCAAGAATATTTAATTGCTCACAAAAGACTCACATGCCTATTCTTGCTATCCCATGGTCGTGTCACTCAGTCAAGTATTTATCCAACTGGTCACTGGTGGCTGACCAAGATCTCATCTTTCATAAAATTGGCAAAGAACGCATTGTGGGATGGCCAAGTTCTCGTACCACAAACAACACATAAGTTTACCTCTCAGACACCCTTCACAAGGATTGCACGGTCCGAGCATTAGTGCCCAAGTCATACTACTTTGCCATGCTAGTGGTACGCAGTGTCAAGACGACTTTCGCTTAATCCCACNAGGCAAAAAATTTCTCCGCGATTTATATTAACTGGTGTAATTGACAAAACCTCAAGAATATTTAATTGCTCACAAAAGACTCAAAGGCCTATTTTTGCTATCCCATGGTCGTGTCACTCAGTCAAGTATTTATCCAACTGGTCACTAATGGCTGACCAAGATCTCATCTTTCATAAAATTGGCAAAGAACGCATTGTGGAATGGCCAAGTTCTCGTTCCACAAACAACACATAAGTTTACCTCTCAGACACCCCTCACATGGATTGCACGGTCCGAGCATTAGTGCCCAAGTCATACTACTTTGCCATGCTAGTGGTACGCAGTGTCAAGACGACTTTCGCTTAATCCCACGTTGTAGCTCACGCATCTTTGATGTATAAAAACAATTACTCAGTATTAGGACTATTGGCCAGCCATTCGTTCCTTCTTTCGCTGCCTGGCCGCCCGACCGAATACAGATAGTGGTCTACTTCAATGCAGGTAAGTGGAGTAGAGTGGAACAGATTAGGTAGAGATGTGCGCTTGTCAACATTCCCGCGGAGTTAATGGCTTGATGATAGTACATAAAATGAGTAATACAGCCGCTTGTATAAACTGGGTAGTGGGCAATAAAAGTGGCCTAGGTAGGAACAATGAGCACTTAAACGAGCATGGCACAGTGGTCTAGGGGTAAGATTTGCGCTTCAAGCGCCCAAAGCCCCGGATTCTGATCTTGGCTAAGCTCGTGTCTTTTCCTACTTTCCGTTTTTTGCTGCCGTTTTAGTGTGGAAAGCTATATCAGTTTTGAAGAACAGATAGAGAGCCTAATCACCTACTCGATAAAGTAGGTGAAGAAATGTAGTAATCGAGAAAACTGGTGCAATAGACGTAAAGTGGTGGTTCGATGTGCCCTGAAGGAGAAAAAAGGGCCGAAAGTGACCGACACATCGTGTAGTGTATGATGACGGGAGGAAGGAAAGCTTAGCGGGCGTGAGAGGTGTGAGAATGGATGGGCACAGGCGGGTGACTGGGCAGGCGGCCCAAGGAACGCATTAAAAGAATAAATAGAGAAATGTGGCAAATACTAAGGAAGCATACATCCAATGACAGATGTAATGAGAGAAAAGAAGGACTTCTGCATAAAACAAGGAAGTATGAGTGGTTAGTTAGTAAAGGTTAGTAGCCTGGAGTGGGTAGTGTCGCCTAGAACGAAGGAATCAAAGTGAAGCGAGAACGCAGTGGAAGCGTGAAGAGGCGAAAAGATGGGAATGAGGCACGTGAAGGAACTTATTATTTCCTCGTTTTGATGTGGAAGTCCTTCTTTTCTTTCATTTTATCTGTCTTTGGATGATCGCTTACTTAGCATTGATCTATGGCGGTTACAATCCTGTGTGCGTTTGCATAGAGTGGTCTGCCACGTGAATTTGATGGTTATTGGTCTAGCAGCCTAGCTTCCGCAAGTGACAATCTCAAAATGACAAACCTTCTTATGCAATTAACAAAATAACAAAGGGCTAGATTAATAACTTTCCACGACTTGAAGGATGGAATTGAAGAACCTCTGAAGAAGTGTTGCATTAAGTAGTTCGAAAAGAAACAATATGTGCGCAAATGTTTTAGCATTGACACTATTTTGACCACTGCGATCGCGTGCCAGGCAAATGTTGACGGCCAAAATAATGGCACTACTTGCAAGTTAATAGTAGGCTGTTTTGTAAGATGGTTTCCTGACAAGGTGGAGGTTAGGCGCATGGGTGTTGCATGACTTAGGATGTCAATATCTACTCTTTCTTCCACCAGCCTTGTGAAGATGGATTAAAATCATGCAATCGTTGTGCTGTTCGGCTTCGAAAAATATGCTTTAAAAGACACGGGTTTGACTGAAATTAAGCTCTTCTTTTGTCTGAGATGTCTAACATCTTTCTTCCTCTACGCGGTCCTGTTTTAGTATAGCTTTTAAAAAACTGTTCGTACTAAAGTGTCTGATACCAATAAGCACTCAGAATATTGACACTTTAATGATGTCTGAAACTGCATCCTCTTGGGAATGTTTCGTCAGTTTCTGCCTCGTCCATCGTACTGCCTAGCTAGAGAGAATGGGTGAATGACGATTTGACTGGTTGCACATCTTGGAGATAGTTAACGACTCCTGAAATTGGCTATGTGCAGCAAAGGATTGGTAATATTAACAACGACTTATAATCCATTAGCCATACTTTTAAGAGGTAGCAACGTGGGTCTGTGCGATGAAGCAGAACAGGATGTCACTCACCCATATTTACTACTTTTTGCACTTGAATGATAAAAGCGGGATAGAAACAAATGCCTTGGTGTCGCAAATCTCTCCATCATGAGAAAGCTTGTCTCCACATGCATTTAACTCGGTCCTTGCTTTGGAGAACTCATGCCTATCGCAACTCGTAGCAGAGGATATTCACTACTTGGTTTTGTTGTCACTCCTGGGACACTCCAAGCTGCCATCTCATTTTCCCTTCTGCTTATAATGACACGCTAGCTATTTGTCTGGAATTTTAGTAATGCTGCAGCAGATGTTCATTAAGGGGTTGAATCTGAATTGGATTCGTGTACTTGTGGCTAGTGTGAGATGAAGGAGAGGAGTTATACCATTTTAAATCACTTTATATCAATAAGCTGGTCCTACTGAACGTCGTCATTTGCCACCAGCCGCATTCCGAAAGAAAACTGAGTCAACTCACTCATGAAATTCCCTTTTTTGTAAAAGCAAGTAAGCGGCTTAGTCGACTCACTTCAAAGAGGAGCTTTTTGACATTCGGTATCAAAATATCATTGCTTTACGTTCACTCCACAAATTGGTGCTCAGTTCCATGTGAAATCAAGGCAGTGCTGAAGTAAGCAGCACCGAAGTCAGGAGAGGAAAGAAGGTGCTAGACGAAAAGGGGAAGTGGAAATCATTTACCGAGTCCTCGCAAAACAACCCACCGCCATGTAATCTTCACAGCATCAAATGATTTGGACACAAAATAGGCAATAAACTGTCTGTGCTATACTCCGGTTGACTCTGACAGCCATCACTTGATTCATTCTTAAAGTGTTCGTGTCTCTAACGCTCACAAGTGCAAAGGCAATGTGACGGGGCACGAAATGTTTCGTTTTAGCTGCACAATTTGCTCGTGCAGTCAGACAGGCAGTGACAGCTAACTTCGAACAGTAAAGCAATCCATAAAACACATTAATGCAGATGCTTACCAGCTCCACTCTCTTTACCGCCACTTTGTCCCTTCGCCTATCCATCAGTTGCGCCAATTACACCATTACCTGAATTTCGTTTAGGCGTTTTCCGCACGGCTTGGAGGGTAAAAAAATATCATATTTGTTATAAAAGTTAAATGTTCTTATTAACACACTCCAGCGTTAATGTCGTTTGAGTTGTTAAAATGGAATCAGTTGCAAAGCTGTTGAGAGAGATGGCAGTATGAGAGAGGGGGACTTTATAGAAAAGCCTGATGCTTATTGCACTTTCATGAAGTGAGCGTTTATATATCAAGTTCTAGTCCCTGGGAGTCTCACAAAATATCTACGTTTATTGGTCTAAATGTCTCGATAACAAATTGTGTGTTTGTGTGTGCCTATCAGTTAAGCTTTGACGGAGGCTAAATTTAAAGAAACTAAAAGTAGAAAGAAGAGCAAGGGCATAAAGATATGTGAGATGCATAAGGCATCCCAACGAAGGGGAACACCAACTCATAGTGCAGTAATTTACATCCGGTGGACCTCTCTGAGCGAAAAATGCGACAAGGCGAAGCGACAAGAGATAAGACCTTACAAATAAGTGAGATCAGCCTAGTATTCATCCCTCAGCGCTGGCTTTGAATGAGATTGGCAAATGAAGAGTCATCCCAACTTTAACTTGGGATGTAGTCTGCCTATTTATCTGTGGTGAGAAGGCACATGTAGGTCTCGCCCGGTTCAAGTTGTGCCTTCTACTTCGGTTAACTTTACGTACCTTATCACGGTCTAAAATCTTCATCTGTTTCTAGCATTTGCTTGTTTGTCACCGCTGCACAGCATACCTTAATCCTTAAGCAAGGTAAAAACATGCAATTTAAAGCAAACTAGATGCCCAAGAGCCCTAACACTAAACTTAGTCCTTTAGTCCTGGTTTGTAAAATACACAGTGCTTTTGCTGGCAACTCGCATTTGCTAGTTCTGCTTTACCTTCGCTTTGTTGGTTTATCATTCCTTTTACAGTCAAGATAGCGTCAACTGCCATCGTAAATTAACATGTCAAAGTCCATCAAGCCAATGATGCTCGTGCTAAATTGCAGAGCACTTACACTGGCCAATGAATCGGATATGTTCAAATTTGACAACCCAGGGTCGCCATTATTCATTTGCTCATATGCTCTTCTAGGAGCCAACACTTCTGGGCCAGAATGTGTGCAGTGTGTCCTCACACTCCGGTGTAAGTGTGCCTGCGCCATCTGCAAAAAGTTTTTTTGGTTATTTTTAGGATCAACTTAAGATACAGCCCTGTCAAGCAGCTATTAAACCCCTTACTTCCTCTGCTATAGCTATCACTGATATCGCTTTCCATGCTTTGGGATTTCGATTCGGAATTCAGAAAGCAATCACAATCCGTTTTAGTGCAACTTTGGTTCGATAATGAAAGTGCCACTAAAGCCGATTCCATCTTAGTCTTCACTCTTGAGCTGTCTGCTTCCAACGTTGTTAAATCACTTAGTGTCGGAGAGCTAATTTTGACGGCAGGGCCTTTCTTCTTCCTTGAACCGCTAATCTAATGGTTGGACATTAAGTTCTATGCTTAGGATCAAAGGAAAATGACATTTTACTTAACCACCTGAAAGCTTTCTTGATCTACAATTAATAAAACAACTTTTCATAATAGCGTATTTGAAGAATAGAGTGAGTTAGGACAATTTTCGCCACTACCTACTCATGTAGAGGGTATCACCTATTTGCGCCACATCGAAGCCAGTAAGGTAAGACACCTGGCACCATACTGTGCCGAGTAGCACGTGTTAAATGAATAGGCTATCGCATCAGGAGAAGTTGGGTTCTCATTTAACATATTTGTGAGGCCATATTTTCAAATGTCGCCAGGTTCATTGATAAAAAGGCCCTCTTACGCAGGCGCTAAAGCATGTATTCAGTGGTCAACCTACCCACAAGGAACGCAGCCATATTTGTGCCCGACTTAACAGCATTTAAACCTAACTTAATTCAATAAAATCAATTTTTTAACTCGATTGCTCTTAATTTATGCTGACTTTCCTAAAAATCCCGCACATCTAATTGGCTCATTTATTAACTTACAGTTGCCATTCCAAATCTCTACCACAAATGCATTGGGCTTATAGAACCGTGGCACAACAGTTCACTCCACGATTTCCAAATGCATGTGTTAGACCTGGTAGGAATCGTTGCAGATTAATCCTTCCTGCAATTTTCGACTTTATATCCGAGTTTCCGATTAGAAAGGAGCTGAGTTGGTTGCATGGTGACTAAACACCCATTTACAATTTGGGCTTGTTAATGCATATATTTTTCCTTTTTATTCCCAAAATGTGTATATTACCGCCTTGTGATTACTNTCACTCCACGATTTCCAAATGCATGTGTTAGACCTGGTAGGAATCGTTGCAGATTAATCCTTCCTGCAATTTTCGACTTTATATCCGAGTTTCCGATTAGAAAGGAGCTGAGTTGGTTGCATGGTGACTAAACACCCATTTACAATTTGGGCTTGTTAATGCATATATTTTTCCTTTTTATTCCCAAAATGCGTATATTACCGCCTTGTGATTACTATCGAAATAGTGGATTGGGTATATTGGTTTTGTGATGGTATTCTCCTGTCGTTCCTACCATTTTGACAATAGGCGCATCCATAACATTAATATCCGATATGTAGAAACCTCCATGGCATTGCATTGTTTTGAAAGCATTTAAGCCAGTCATTGGACGAACTGCATCGGGAAAGCCGTCTTTGCTTATTCCAACAATGTAAGGGTCTAGAAATGCATTACTATACCTTTAATGGTGCAGTAATTAAATCAGCTAACAAAGATTTTCACTTTATTTCTCTTGCAGTCCATTATGAACACAACATCACGTAGAAATGCAGAAGTTGAAATATTATTGTAGAGCAACACTTTCTCCAGCCATTGACATCCGCTTGCTAATGTCTTCTTCTCATGCGGATTTTGGCATTCATGCCTCAGACGTTATATGTTTTCTAAATAGGGGCAACTTAATATCTCTTGAAGAAGTTCTTTATTTCCAAACTGAATAAACTTCTTCGCTATTTATGCCACTTCAAGCCCATAAGAGCGCGCGTTCCAACCGCCTCATCTACGCTGAATTTCCGAAATATTTCTTCCGGACGTGTTATGTCGCGTTTCTAGATCTCGTCGCATAAATCGAGACAATTGGAATGACGATTGCCGGCCTTCATTTCATATTACTGATGTACATGTTATGGATATGCCCATAGTAAGAACCGTTGGGCCAACGGGCGAATATCATCATGAAGTTCTTATTCTCAATCCACCATTCTGATGTTTCTCTAAAACGTCGACATTTAAAACCCTGTACCCTATGGCANTCTTTCCCAATCTTCCGTACCCTATGGCGTGATCGAAATAATTAATTAAGATTTTTGAAAGCAAGCCTCTTTCGCATTTCATCTGAGCAGCACCGTGAAGACAATGGATGTTTTCATTGGAGTGTAGATGAATAGCAGACCCGGTAGGCATCCATAATAGTGGCAATGGTTTCAACTGCCTTTTCCACGGACACTTGGGCTTCATCATGTCCAGTGCTTATAACTTAGGCTAGGCATTTGACACTTGCTGCTACAGGAAGTGCCATCGCATCATCTCTTACAGCACCTTACCTATTTACCGCTGAAGTTAGATTAAGTGGCTTATCATTTCGTGGCAGCATTTTTGCCCGATGCATCAAATTTATGCTTTGCATTTGCGACATATTGCAGGAACATTCATTGCAATATCCCACTGCCTTTAACCATTTCTAATGTGCGCGGGAATTCTCGTCAAAATGACAATAATACCTGTTTAAAGTAAGCTCTAGCAAAAGGTAAATTGCCATACTCGCTAGTGGTGCAAAACTCACATTTTAGGTTTTCGGTCACTGAAGCTGGCTAACTGACAGCAGCTGCAATCCGTAGTCTATAGTTACAGTAAAGTTGCATCTCTTTTTTTTCTCAGGCAGGAGCGTTGATATTCTCAGAGGAGAAGTTGAGCGTGGCGGCGGAGGGGAATGTGAATTTATTTAATAAATTTGATTGTTTCACATTCATTTGCTCGACTTTTATGTCATCAGCAGTCGCAATAATTTTTCAAAAGTTGGGATCAAAATAGCACGCAACGAAAATCACCGCTCTGTCATCTGAAAGAGTACTGAGAATGTGTCTATTTTGATGCTCTGTATGTGATGGATCTCTGTCTGTGCATTCCAAGTTGGAGGTGGCAGATGAGGAGACCTGAAGTTCGAACCCGTGTGGCCTAATGGATACGGTCTGCCTCCTAAGTAGAAGGGTGCGGGTTCGAGTCCCGCTGCGGGTGCTCTATTGATGTTTGCACAAACCCAACCATCACTCCATCAGCAGCGCTGGCAAGAGTAGAGTAATGGGTACAATTATATGATTGTGGTGAGCTCAACACTCCTCGCTCTCTAAGGATCCTCGTTTCGCGAGTGAGTGCTGCTTCGCCTTTATCTCATTCACTTATCCTAATTCACGTCGCATGCTGCCTAAAGGCGAGTAGCTGCAAAGGCATGTCAGATGGCAGAATATAAGAACTTGCCCAGAGCGCCATTGCCTCATTGCTCCCACATAAGCGTCCAAAGAGATTTAGCTGCAAATAACAGGGTTTAAATTCGCCACTGTTAATGACTGCACCATGGAACCACCAAGGATGACAATTGCCCATTCCCCCTTGGCCGGTACTTTGGTAGGTTTTTGTCTGTGGCCTGACCGCTTGAACTAATACTGGTTGCGACCTATTCCAAAGCACTTAAGTGAAGACGAATGGGATGGAACTAATGTGAGTTGGGTGATTGTCAGCAGCTCTGCGGAGATGTTGGTCAAATGTGTGGCCATGAAATCCAGGGATGGAGAAGAGAAATGGCTAAACGTTTGCGGCCAAATTGCACAGTGGTTTGATCCGCGTGTTGGGTGCCCGAATTTCCAAATTCAAATTTTTGCTAGATTCTTATTTTCTCACTCCCCTTTTACCCCTTTCCCTTCCCCACTACTTAGCATGTGTGGGGTACACCCCACCACATGGCGTGTTAGATGACGAGATGTGATATCATACGATGCGCCTTGGTTGAGACGAATTGGATGCAAAGCTGTGTGATGCTACAAATGGGTGAGAGGAGATAACCTTAGTATGTGAAACGTCAGGAAATGGTTAGACGCAACAGAGTGAGACGGGATTGTGTCGCTGATGTCCTCATACTGAAAACGCGCCCAAGTCGAGACAAGAGGTGGATGGAAGTTGAAGAAGAGATAGTTGGGGGGAGAAAATTAGAGAGGTGAAATTTCAGATTATGTGGTGGAAGAGCATTTTCCTCTGTGCATCACATTTTAGGGCAGGGTGATCAAGTGTTTTTAAGGGCCTGTTATAGGCACCAAGTCTAAAGGGTGCAATTTTCGACCTCCACGTTTTGCTCATTCAATTTCAGCATCACAATCAGATTTCGCGCACAATAATACCAGTGTTAGGCAGAGTGGTAGGTTTGTAGAGCGGTGAGATTTATCTAATCTTGGGAATGTCCGAGGCCACAGATATGGCATTTAAATAGCTTATTCAGTTCCTCACGTTGGTTGAGTATCTACCCATATGGGTGGACTTTTAGGAGCGTCGCATGACTGGTGTAGGACAAGGACGCGAAGATGTGGCTTGGCTTCACTTTGCCTGCCAAGTTTAGTAGCTCATCCCTACTGGTGTACAGCTGAGGGAGCTCATGCCATTCTTCTAGGCGGTGCATTGAGAAAGCCATCTTGAAGCTCATTAGCTCTAGTGTCATTATCGCTAGAAATCTCTATAGTGGAAACCCAAAGAAGGTGCCTAAGATGTAAGTGCATCACTCCCTCTCAAGTTGACATTCAGCGTGTGTCAGATGTCATCTCAAGACGTCCTGCTCTGCTCCGTTTTGTCTCGCCTTCTACTGTGCTGAGCTGCGGCGTTAAGAAAGACTGAAAGATGTGGATTTGACATCCGCATTCTTCTCAGTGCTGTTTTTCTCTGCCTAGGTATTCACTAGTGGGTCATTCCTCGAGGCGATGCGACAGGAGGCCAATTCTTTGTCAAGTTGGGCGAACTCACAACACCCGTACTAGTTAAAAAACGCAAATTATTTCTCCAGGCCCAAATTAGGAGTCACTGCAAACATTTAACAGCGAGGAGAAGATGATGCACACGATCAGATCTTGGGTAGTCGAGAAGATATAGTTGTGCACGGTCACCAAAACCACCGCCTTGGATGATTATCAGCCACTAACGTAGAGCCAGGTCCATTGGAGACTGGAGTATTCCACCACCCGCCTCCTGCTCCTGCCATATTAAATGCATGATCATCGGAATAGGGAAAGGAACAATGAGTGCTCTGGCAATTGCCTTCATATTCTCAAATAGGCATTGGGTATGCCTCTACTGTCGTCTCTATACACCTTGGTATACCGTCGACCTGGAAGTTGCATTCATAGCCATTGCCTGGCTGGAATTATTTTTTGGGTCGCTCAACATCCCACCTTCGTTGAAAAGGCTCTAATCATCTGCCATGTTTAAGTGGGCTTAGGCCGAACTGTGGAATTGGGAGTTTTGGTGACCATAATATGTTGTGGAAGCTGAAAAGCAATAATGACGAAAAAATTAACCAGAAAATGAGCCAAGGATGGCAAAGACATGATCGCTGATGATCCTATAGTAAGTTGGAGCCTGTATTTTTTGTAAAGCACTCATTTTACACCAAAAATTGTATGTGACATGGAAAGTAGCACCTTCCGAACCCGCATGGTGCGATGCTAACACAGTCAAATACGCTGAGCCAGGGGTCAGTGGGGTTTGACCAGTCTAAGTATGTCTATAAAGGAGCACACCAATAGCTATCATCAGCATCATCATGTCAGACATCTTTGTGCCATTCTGGTACAAATATTGGCTGTGATCGTCAAGGTGGGGTCGGTAGTCCCCAGAAAACTTCTGTGAATTGAAACAGTTAAGATTAATTTTGATTAAAACTATATCCATCAAAAGTTTGTTTGACGTCGCTTGATGGAATTCGCCTTCCGCATTTCCTGCGTTATTACGTAAAATGGGTATGAATGGGGCTTCACTCCAGGGACTGAGTGCGTGTTCAAGATTATGACGTGAATACAGGGCTTACTTTACTGCTCCCACAAGGTTCGAAACACTGGCTTTTGTTTCGATGCCCAGTGTTAAGTCAAAGTACGTCACAGGCTGCCAACGCCAAGTTCCACTGCTCACTTTTAGTTTGAAGTTAAGTGCATTAATCTATTTCGCTAATATTGCCGGTAGCACAAATAAGGACTTAAAAAGCTTTAACTCGAAACCTTTTAGACAAACAAATCCATTGGTGGGTCTTAAACCGATGACTTAGTACGTAATACTGGCCAATTCGCTCTTCCGACTTGGAGAAAAGGTAAGAAAAATGCATCGCTGCTGCAGTTGAAAACTGATTTTTCTTTTGTCAAATTTAGAATTCAGTGGTGGTTTTGGGTAAGATTCGGCAATCTAGACAATTAACAGGAGGTGGTTTATTCGACTATTCAAGTCACAAGTTGCAGGCCGTGCAGTTATAAAGCGCTGCTTTGAAAAGAATCAATATCCTTCCTCCTTTGCAGGCTCATCCCAGGTAAGTCTGTATTATCGCAGTAAAGTGAGTTGAATTGCACTGCTGCCACGATCGCGACCAATAAATAGAAAGCAGCGGTCGTAGTGGAAATCACAGCCATACATAGCAAAACAGTAGGCTGCATACATTCGCACAATCCTGAAGGCACAAATTTCGACTTCTACATTGTTAATTTATTAACAAATCTCCGCGGATTATACTTTTGATCAGTGGCATCGCACCCGCACTTCTGTAAGACAATCCGCTATCTATACCACTACTCTAATTTAGTATGATTTTGGGAAAGCCTTGAAGAGGTTCGATTTATAGGAGCATAAAATCGCAATCACTTCCAGTCGAGGTTTGACCTATTGTAGCAAAATGGTTTGTTGTGAGTAGCTGTTCGTCAAGCAAGCATAATTACTAAGAAGTTTAGTGAACGCTTAGCCGCAGCATTCGACATTTATGATTGTTTCTATGTTTGCAGTGAAATACTATGTATTTCTACGTCAGGTTCACTTGGCTGGTGATGATTTACTTGTGCCATGTTGCATTGTACAACCCCAAATTAACGGCAAAATTACGTTGTTTTTAACAGCTCAGTTAGAATTCTCCACCGCATGATTCGCTTGTGTTATGTTGCATTGTACAACCTCAAATTAACGGCAAAATTATGCTATTAATCACAGCTCAGTTAGAATTCTCCACTGTACAATTTTGCATTTCCGTCTCAACTTCCCAACACCAGTGGGAATCTACCCATGCAAACAGTAGTAACCATGATACAATGAACAACGGTAANAAACAGCGGTAACCAAAATACAATGAACAACGGTAGCAAATGCAACCTTTGCATCTTATGCTGAGCGCATGTATAATCGTAAAGCACACAGATCGGTGTACGTCCATGGGAGATAAACCAAGGCAGTCCACCCTAGAACCTTAAAACGCAAGCAGATGGGTTTTCAATTACTGCGCTCGCATTTGCATGAACGATTTTACGTGAATACCCAGTGGCTTTTAAATGGGCGCTCAACTATTGATCATGTGATATTACTGTGTCATCGCTGAAACCATCCAGACTACTGATGCAATGTGACGTGTCGCAATGCGATACGATGGTCGATCCATTGTATCCACTAAACAACATCCAATAAATTCGATACAGTCAGACCGATACAAATCAGAAATTCTACGATTACACACAAATCTCTGCACAATGGATGCTGGCAACTTACTGGGTCACCAGTTTTAAAAAAGAAGGTAGTAAGTTAACGTCATTATCACCATAAGCCTGCAAATTTTGCATGCATGATAGCGTTTGTTCCCAATTTATCCAAACAATCTGCGCCAAATGTCTAAAAAGCAAAAGAACTCAAAGCATTGCCATACGCTTCCATTGTAAAGCATGTCTAGTAGACGAAGAAATTTCCACAGAAATGGCGTGAATGTATACGATCAAACATCGCCTCCAGTGTCGGATGTTTCGCGAAGAATTTTGCACAGCGAATGCGTATTTCTACATCTGCCATTATTCAGACTGTAGCATTGCGAAATAAAGCAGGGAATCAGGGGACGTGTTCATGGAAAGCTGAAGCGATGGCTGTGGAGCAGAGCACGCACTGGATTCCAAAGGGAGATTAACGCGCACACACTCACGAAAATGGGTTTCGAAGAAAGGCTTGCAAAGCAAACCCAATTTTGCGAACGAAACGAAGCACAGGCAGCAAAGAATGTGCTTTTGTTACTTTTAGCATATTAGAAGGAATAAGGCATGAATAATTGACAGGAGTCTTGAATTTTTCTTGCCATTTTGATGACGCCAGAGCAATTCAAAGGTTCCATGAGACGTTGAGCAAATCGAACAATGCGGATTCAGGATTGCTGAATCACCTCAAGCACATGTAAAACAAGGTGCCATAATCGTGCTGCGATTCACCCTATTTGGCCATCCATTGCACGATTCTTTTGTACTTGGATTAAAACAAGAATTGTTCTACTCAATACACCTTATTTATAAACAATTTGGTTTAAACTAGTATGCATAAAGACAAAGATCTGTACACAAATACGCCCCTTAACTTATGTACGTATTCACGTGCACAGAAATGCATGCTCATAGAGGGACGTATCTAAAAGTGGGTGGCTCCTAACATGATGGTAGCAAACCAGATGTGCAGGGCCTAAGATGAAGCTTCTAAATAACGCGAAACACAGCCTGTATCTGTAGACATATGCTTTAACGGCTAGGGATGCGACTTGTGCTAGACTTTGCAAAAAGGCTTACGGCCAATATAATGGGTGAGCGAGGGACCTCCTGGACCAGTCCTCATTATTACACGTGNGAAAGGCTTGCAAAGCAAACCCAATTTTGCGAACAGAACAAAGCACAGGCAGCAAAGAATGTGCTTTTGTTACTTTCAACATATTAGAAGGCATAAGGCAAGAATAATTGACAAGCGTCTTGATGGCGCCAGAGCATTTCAAAGGTTCTATGAGACGTTGAGAAAATCGAACAACGCGGATCCAGGATTGCTGAATCACCTCAAGCACATATAAAACAGGATGCAAAATTGTGCTGTGATTCACCCTATTTGGCCATCCATTGCACGATTCTTTTGTACTTGGATTAAAACAAGAATTGTTCTACTCAATACACCTTATTTATAAACAATTTGGTTTAAATTAGTATGCATAAAGACAAAGATCTGTACACAAATACACCCCTTAACTTATGTACTTATTCATGTGCACAGAAATGCATGCTCATAGAGGAGCGTATCCAAAAGTGAGTGGCGCTTAACATGATGGTAGCAAACCAGATGTGCAGAGCCGAAGATGAAGCTTCTAAATAACGCGAAACACAGCCTGTATCTGTAGACATATGCTTTAACGGCTAGGGATGCGACTTGTGCTAGACTTTGCAAAAAGGCTTACGGCCAATATAATGGGTGAGCGAGGGACCTCCTGGACCAGTCTTCATTATTACACGTGATTAAAATGAAGAAGGGCGGTTATCGTATCTTTGGTCAAAATTTTAAGCTATGCAAGCATGTGGTTAATGATTGCCGCAATCCATTTGCTTACTTCTTCATAAGGTACATTATTTAAGGAGGAATTATGCAAACTAATTTTTTTCCTAAGGCTAAAAAATGTTTGTAAAGAAAAGCTGTTTAATGCAAGGATATTTCTCTTTCCCTAAGGCTGGAAAATGTTTGTGAAGAAAAGCAATTCAATGCAAGGGTGTTTCAAAAGATTCTACTTCAGTATGCTTAAACCAGAGCCACGTCATTTCTTGTCACAAAAGCAAAAACTGTTTACACGTCTGCAAAGCATAGCGATGAAAGTAAGTGTTATTAACTGCCGTCCCACGTAAACCAATATTTATTTTGCAGAAAATGTCGTTATCTCCCTGATTGCTCTACGCTCATTATCTCTGCCCAGCATTATGTTTTCTCGAGAACGGGCTCAACTAGGTCAGCACAACTTTCGGAACATTGGCTAATCGGGGCTACCTTTTTCTGGAGTCACACTTTCGTACCATATAATAAGGAAATGAGATCCGTCTGGCAAATCTTACTGGTCAGTTGCAAGAGGTGGGTTCAAGCATGTCATCGACAACAGTGGGTGCAACCTCTGTCTGCATAAAAGGCTTTCAAGCCTTGAAGGTATGTTTCGTGCTACGCTGCCTATGATGCTTTAGGGTAAATAAAATACAATTGTGAAGAATGATGCTTGCCTTCGCAGGGTTAAGGTTTGTCTCATGCCACTTCAGGGTGTCCGATTTGCCTAACAAATTAATAAATGCTCAAAGGCGTGAAGCACAAAACTCTTAGCCCACCTAACATCATGCTGAATCTAAGCAACACTCGGATAATTTATGTCTTCAGTTGCAGCCATAATAGAGAAGTAGCGGTAAATCAATTTACTCTCTCCTCAAATGCTTAACCTAATCCATTTATTCTTTGCAAATATCACAGCGACGAAAGTAGTGCGCAGAAGACGTCTGGTTGTTTACTATTTCGCGATGATACAACCACGCTCGATGATGACCTTGCCAATTAAAGCAGCAATTTTGGCAGTGGATTTGCCATGTGCTGTTCCACTACTTCCATTCACAGTCCTCATAAATGCCTGTGCTGTCCTTTGAAGTGTACGCAATCTGCACTCGGTTCACGTGATTAAAATTTCAAACCTCTGCTTTGATTAAGTCCAGCGAAAATGCCAGCTTCACTGCTATGATGCCGAATACCGTTGCTTTTAGGCCCTCTACTTGCATCTTTGTCTCGATTTTGTTAAGAAGGGCACTTTTTCTGTTCAACGTTGTTCGAGCTGACTAAGTAGCTGAACATCGACTTCCGTGTGCTATTGATTTATGGCAGCTGCCTCACTGACCCCACTGATAGGAGCTTGGAAGGACTAGTTCCTAGAAAGCTGACGCTCTATTCTAAAATGCGTTCCAGTTATTTGGTGTGCCTTTATTATGGTGATTTTAGGGCACACCATTGATAAGAGCGTTGCCAAATACCAAGATAAGCGAAAATTTGGGCCATTCTACCAAAAGGTTTTCGTCACTTTGGTTTCTCTGATAAAAGCAGATTCCGAATACCCTCTCTACCGCAGAATTGAAGCAGTTAGTGTGCGGTCCCTTCGCTCCTATCCTCACAGGATGAATTGTCCTTGTGACTTAGCCTTCGACCCTACCAGTGATCCTGGTTTTCATCATTGAGGCGATACTTCCTTCTGGCACGGATTCTGAATTTTTCTTTGGCTTGGGGCGAATTGTCTAATCTACAATTTGGTCCTTCCCTTCGTATCACTGATTTGCGCACTGTTGCTTCGGTCAAGATCAGGACCTGCCAAGTGATCATCAATAACCACGGCCACGAAGGCATTGCCACTCACTAATCAGGCACCAAGCGCAACTGAATCGATGCATGAGACACAAGCCAGCAAGCTTCACATCTCTTCAGGCATTTGCCTTCAATTACTACACTCACCAATGTTCCCGATTTTCTCCCTCGAATACCCTTCTCTGTATTTTGAAAGAGGCACTATGATCCACCCATATCAGCTCTATTAATGGCACGGATATCAGAATTATGTATGCGTTCATTTTCCTCTCCGTGAGTTGTTCTGAGCTGAATGTGTATATATTTAAACAAATGATGGTCTCGATTGCCACGGAGGTTGGGATGGAGGATCCTTCGAATAGATATGGCCTAGGTCCACTGCAGCGAAAGGATCCGAAGAGAAGCAAACTCGGTCAGGTATGGGAGACCCACTTTCTGATCTTTGACTGCGAATATCGATGTAAAACGGCATGGCAATTCAAGTAAAGCACCATGTAAATGTGGAACGAAGTTAAAAGTCTTTGCACACAATCAGGAAGAGAGTGGCAATCCTGATCGCACTGCAGAAGAGTAATTACATTAAGCATATTGAGCTCGCGTTCATGCATGTGAATGACTATTTTCAATATAATGCCACAACAAATGTTACTGGTTTCATAGAGAAATCGGCAATCAAGAGGAAGTTCAGAAATGAAGGGGAATACGAATAGGACCAAAGAAAAGCAGAGCAATTTTAAGGTGCTTTGTTATGATTTAAATAAATCGAGCTAGCATTCATTTCGCCATTTAAAACCGGTATCACTACCGCGAGCATTAAAAGCCGGGGGTAAATTTATTCCACACAGCTTCTTCCATTGCCATGCATCAACGCATTGATTAACGAACCCGAAAGGACAAACTTCGCCATCATCTGCTCCTTCTACATTCTTGACTGTTTCCTTTCCAAAATAATTAACTACATTCATGCTGGCGCCTCTCACTCGCACTAGCTGAAGAACAACATCACAGAAACATACGATTTCTTCTTCGGCTAGACCTTGACCTAAATTTAGTGTTTTTTGTAAATGCACAACATAGTTCGAGGCGCTACGCATAAAATATGCCAGCTGCATTTCAATACATATGTATTTATTACAATCGCCAATTTCGGAACGCTTAGCAAGCCTCTTGAGTGTACTACCGTGTGCGAAGCAAGGTAAATCCCAATGAGTAGCATCACTAATAAGGACTTATCCCCGTACCAAGGATAATCAAGAATGCTCTTGGCCATAGCTCTAGCTTTGGTGTCCATGGACCACACTCCAAGCCAAATGTGAACACAAAATAAATTTCGCTATTCGTGTATTCTTGCTCACATTGGCCCATATAAACGCATTCCTTAATAGTGTCATCTACTTTCCTGCTTTGTTCTTGGCTAGTTGATGGCCGACCTGACCCAATCTTTTGATACAGGGATGGGAAAGTCTTGAGGTCAAGAAGAAGTTGCATAGGCGTCATTCTAGTTTATTTGGAGCCTGTTAAGCATCTTTGAGTGGCCTTATTTTATTAGGCGCGCAAGTTTTTTGACTTTAGAAATGTCATGATTGTGAGAAAGCGTGTCCTTCTTATTACGTTATCATTCATAACGAAGTTAGGCGATTAGGTCTTTGAGCATTGGCTGGCTTTTCAATACGAAAATATCGGCTCATATAAATGGAGCAGGAACCACGTGATGTTTGTTAAATTCATCACAGGAACCAGTGATGATTTTAATGAACGCCGAAAACTGATTTCTTTGGGAGTGCTATCCAATGCTGAAAGTACATGGAATCAAGCAGCATGCGTGCCGGGGAACTATAATCTTATGCAAGCGGCTAGCTCAAATATCTGATGCCATGCTGATTAATAAGCCGTGAATCGTTTACGATGCACGTCGCATGCACTGCATGCGGCTTGCTGCGGTGGATTCCACTTTAGACTTGTACCATTTAATATTCGGTTGCATTTTGGTCTCACCTTGACAGAACGCACGCTTGGTTCATTGTTGTTTCATTTTTATTTGTGATCGTATGTTTAGACATTTCATAAATTCCCTGCAAGTGTTGACGCTATTTCTTTAGGAATTAGGATTAGCCGATTCATTTTCTTCGAATTTCTGCTTTTGAACACCATAGAGGTAAATTTCGCTCCCTAGTTCTGCCATTATAACATCAATTAAAACTGACATTGAAACAGGCGCCACATTGGGCATCTTCAATTATTCATGTTTGACAAGCCTATCATAGTGCTCTCAGAGTGGCGCCAATGCCTCCAATTTTTTTTACAAATGTGCCTTTAGCAAGGACGTCTAGAATCCTTTGACAGCAGTGGCTAAGTGGTTACCGATCCTATGAAGTGATAAACGCTAATGTCAGCAGGGTCACAAATAAAGAATGAAGAAGAAGCCAAAGAAAGGCTCACTTAGCATCCTTCAACTCCCACATTCCTCCTTGCAGCTGTTGAGGAAATGTCACTACGAGGAGTGATTGACTTAAATCACAAGCCAGTCGCATCAAATCATCCGATGCCTAACAAATCCTTCATTTCATCTTCGGTAAAGCCAGTCTGAAATCAAGAAGAGTCAATGATTTTGTGGCTGCGTGATAAACCTTTGGTTCGTGTGAACAAGTCATTGCTAACTTTGGATGGTTACCATTCACAGCATACTGTTTTATCAGTCCCTTGTGACTTAGGCTTACCTGGTTGATTGTTTAGCTGTTTTGCGCAAGATCACCACTATGACAAGTGTGTGCCCATTTTACAGCAATCCGATCACTGGTTTGCCGGTTCAAGCTGATGTGTAAGAGGCTGCTAAGAACATTGTAATTGCCTAGATTATTGCCTTATGGATCGCCGTTTGCTGCTTAATTTAGCTGTCTCAATGCACCTATCAGCCTCACTTGGTTCAATTTGTTCCTTAGCACATTTTATGTCATGCCACTTGGATTTATAAGGTTTTAAATCGACTCGGACTACACATTTTGGGTAAGTGTGAAGTCAGATGCGATGTCCTTTCACATTCGCTAAGTGTTCTCAAGTGACATTCAACCTAACTGTGTGAACGGTGAATTAGATTCATTAAGAATGGAATGGAACCAATAATGATTACGCCTTGGAATAAAAAGCCTCACTTTACTTAGAGATTATATAATATGTAGAAGTAGCATTTTATTTTTCTTGAACTTTGTGAAATTCCAAATTCAGGTCAATCAGAATCAATGAACTGCCAAGTCACAATACGTTGTTTTGCTTTCGCGCTCCATCCAAAGTTACATTGAGCAACTGAATACATAGTCGTAAAACTTCATATCGAGCATTGCCAATCCTTCGCTTTGCTCTGCGCAAGTCCTCTAACCACTTATAACGAACGATAGGGTGGNGAGCATTGCCAATCCTTCGCTTTGCTCTGCGCAAGTCCTCTAACCACTTATAACGAACGATAGGGTGGAATTTAGGGCATTTTGGTGAGTGCGTGCTGCAGATAATATTTTGCTTATTAGTTGTGAAACATGCTGCAATTCTGCCACAGATTTTGAAACCTTGAGACTCCTACAAGGAAGTTTATTATGAGCGAATTCACTTAGGACTGGCCATGAATTGCAATGACGAAAGTGAAGCATTGGTCTGAACAGCTGTGGCACGAAAACAGTTGCCCTGCCGGTACCATCGCCCACGACGGCTTATCTGCAGGACTACCGATTGATCAGGTAGAGTTGGTCAACAAAATACCCATGAGATAAAAGGGTGCAAATTCGTTCAGATAACATACGAAATGGCCCCAACTAGTGGCATGTTATATGTGATGCCTTGTTGTACACAGACCACAATTTCATTTCTCCTGCAATCCATGGCTGACCTCATAATTTGATGCCTTGTTGTACACAGATCTCAATTTCATTACTCCTACGGAGTCAGACTAAGGGAGTGCAGTCTTCTCCGACATAGTGCCTCCTCTCTGGTTTAAATTGGCCTCATCGGTAAGGCGATAGGGATTTCGTTAGACGTTAAACGATTTTGTGCCGATAAATATCTATTACCGTCCAAGCTCTTCTCGTAGCTAACCTTCTATTGNCGAGTGGCCATGAGACGAACAGTCATCTAGAAAAAGTTGCTAACTTATACCATTTTTAATTGATGATTTGCGATATCTCATTGAAATTCCCTCGCCAAAAGATGCCATGATCATCAGCTAGTGCTACCAAAATCACGGTTTTACTAAATGAGCAACTGGGGAGAAATCAGTGAGTCTNGTGCTGGGCTCCCTAATTGAATGCTTTTGATTTCAGAATTGCATGCTAATTCTTTCTTCAGTTTTATTTTGGTTGGTGAGAGGAATTTTGCAAAAAGATGCCATGATCATCAGCTAGTGCTACCAAAATCACGGTTTTACTAAATGAGCAACTGGGGAGAAATCAGTGAGTCTAAGCATTACTGAGGCTATTTTAGGGATCTAAATCATTATGGGTTAGGGTAGGCCAAAGTTCAAATGCACTTCACTCTTATTAAAAACTGTGCCACTGCATTAGCTTGATTACAATTTTGACAAGAATGCAACTCCACCATCGGTGACAAGATTGGTTTTAAGCACTGAAGACAGGATTCTTGAGCGAGCATACAATTACATATTACATATTTGAAAGGTTGCCCCTTTGTATTTTCTCCTTTTCAGCATTTATCAAACATAAACGAGTAGGGTGGGACTCAAGGTAGAGTCTTAACTCCACCTCAGTTCCAGAGTTACACGGAAACGGCCTCAAAATAATGCAAAGCAGTCATTTTAGTGCCAATTATTATCCTCGTTAATTTTGTTTTANAGAAACGGCCTCAAAATAATGCAAGGCAGTCATTTTAGTGCCAATTATTATCCTCGTTAATTTTGTTTTAAGGGAGCTTCTGCATTCAGGACACTTGCATCTGACGCCATTAGCGCAGGCCTAACGACAGTATCATCCGTCGATGCGATTTCGGCTACAGAGTTCAGAAACAACCTTGAGGCATTCACATAGAGACCAACACTTACGGACCGTGTTGTTCGATTCTAATCAACTGACGAGTCTCAGCTGTGGGTGTCGGTCTTTTCATTTTAATTGAGTGAACCTTGAACTCACTCTGATTGGTTGCGAATTAAAAGCCAGATGTGTTCCCTCAAAAGCACAGCTTGCACGTGATTTGCATATGCATGTCTGTTGCACGAAATAGCTCGGAATTATTTTCGCACTTCGATCAGAAAAAGTACACTAGATTTGTCAGCTTAGCACTGAAATGACCAACAAATTAGTAATGATTTAGCCGGCAATGCAGTCTCTAAGCAAAGTTGCAACAGGGCTTTTCTTAAGACACACACTAGCGAAGTCTAATTTTCTGTATTCTTGTTAAAACACAAACATCTTCGAAATCGAAAGCATGCTTAGAGCCACTTCTACATTTCATTTAGGAAGTCAAAGGGGTAAACCCTCGATGTTGAGATTTGACAGTAATCATGCTTATGAAATATACAAAATCACAACTCTCCTTAGTATAACCAATAGCTAGCAAATTAGCTGTTAAATGAGGATGGTTCAGCAAGCAGTTTTTGACGATCTCAAAGGGGATTTAAACCCGCTTTAAGGTAATTATGAGATGTTCTACAATTTTCCAGTCTTGGTTGACATGAATTTCGCTGATTAGCTAGGCATATGCAGCCTTTCTCTATGTCTCTTCCGTGCAACTGAGCGATCTTCTGCGATTCCTACCTTGTTAGTCCTTTTGTCCCCAGTTTGCTACAATTACGCTCCGAGCACGCTACAGTACACAGCTGTTGTTATAAATTGCACCTAACCTCCGTAAGAATGCAGCCGACCTGACCTGTGGCATTTCAGCTAAAGACGTCAAGCATTATTGCTTAAAGTCCAATGCATGAGGAAGCCACATTTTATAAAAGAAAATTTTGGAAGTGCTTTTGCCTCATGTTGACCGGTTTGAAAAGTCAGGTAGAATGCATTTGGATTCCCTCCATTTTGGTGGTTTGATACAGAGAAATTCTGAATGTGTGTGGAATGTTGTTGGCATCAAAATATTCGTGGCCAGCCTTTTGAATGCAAAGGTTTGAGTATCTCTTTCATTCATGTTTTTGGGTCGTGAGTGCTCAGTCCTACGTTCGCAATAGCTAACAGGTCGTGTTAGTACCCCTTAACCCTTATCTACCTCCACAATGCATGATCTTCTTTAGCAGTATAAGTAATGCAGCACTTTGGGAAAGAGACGGAGTGCCTTGCTGCCTTAATTACATCCTGCGCTGCTTTGAAGCGAACTGTTCAATCAATGCAACCAGACAAATGGAAACAATGGCAAAGTTTTAATGAATGCTTTGAAGTGAATTGTTTCCATTTTATCATTGCACATGCACCTAAAAGTGCATCTAGGGTAATTTTATGTGCAAATAGAACATTCGTTCCCATTTTGATAAGAATAAGCATTTTTAACCTTCTACCCATTTTCACAAAGTCCTTAATAAAGTCATTAAAGGGTTTCTCAATCATGTTCGCCACCCAAATCTATCTTTAATGCTAACCTTGGCCTCGATTTTTAATGGATCATTACTGACAACGCCTTTACAACTTTTCCGGATATTTGTGCGCTGTCGTAACCAATAAATTTTAATGATTTGGACAAAGCCGGTTTGTAATTGAGCAGACAACCGTTCAAGATGCTTTCGTTACACATAATTAGAGAATTGGCATTTGTTAATGCTTAAAAATGGTGAGGCAACACGTATTCAACCAAGTTGTGTGCACTGTGTCCTCTCTAAATGCGGGTAAAATTGTTGGCAGCTATTTTAAAACACGAAAAGATGGCATACATTCTGACGAAGAAATCGATCACCTGGGAACAATTTGGAAGGAAGGAATAGTTGCAACTGTGACGACTGAAATCTGCTACATTAGTTGAGACGGAACAAGAGTTGTACTCAG
>LWMK02000312.1:32215-89620 GCA_001693075.2 Taenia saginata | reverse complement strand
CTTTAGTGCTCTTTTCGATGCTGCTTTTCAAAGCAATTCAGGGCAGGGATTGCTGCAGTAGCCTAAAATTAGGCATTGCTAAATAAACTTCCGTGTCTGCAAATTATGGAAACGGAATGTATACAAGTTCTGCCCCAGTGAGCTCCTGGTTTGCTTCAAGTTTTGCGAAAAGCTAGGAATACCTGTCGCACCCATTCATTTCCTTCCTGATCGACTGAGGGGTGAGATCTTATTAGTGCATTTTAGCTCTGCGTCTACCTGAGTTTTTTATACTGGTTATCAGACTAAGTGCCTACGATCTGGATTGGATATGGTTTAGAAGGCGAAAAACTGAAACAAACAAAAGCGCAACAGGACGTTCGCAGTTGAGTTATCTTAGTAAGTAAAGATGATACGCTAAAAGGTGACAACAGGTAATATTGAAGTGATGTGCCTTCATGGGTTGCTTATTCTTAACAAAAGAAAGCACTGAAAGCAAGAGAGATGGATTGAAATCTTTCTCACTGATGAGGCTCCCCACGACCAGGTTATGGTCATCATCCGCATTGAGAGCACCCAACATTCATCACGCAAATTGCGGTATCACTACAACGTGTGTATAAGCTCGTCTTGTAGTATCCGTTTGTACACCTCTGTCACCCTATCCGATCTATGCATGCCATGAAATACGAAAGTCTTTCCGCTCATTATATCAGTGCCTTTGGAAATGCAGTAAGCAGAGTAAAATTGCCACCAAACATTGTGTCGATGGCGTGCAGTAGAGGGGACAAAATAAAAAGGGCACTATGTTCTCCTTGCCGATGTCGAGCTCTACTTAGGTAATCAGGTAGGGTCTGCATTTTGCAAAACTGATATTTACGCTTTAGAAGGCATAACAAGCAGGCGACTCGTATCAAACCTCACTTTTACCCATCCTCAGACGCTTGTACAGCTACAGTCCGCTTGGACCGCCTCTTGCGACTTGAAAGGATTTCTTCCTGTTTGCCATGTCCAAGTTGCAAAAGCCAAGCAGCGCAATTGGAGACGTACGCACGCGCTCACCCATCCCTGTGAAGTGCCCCAAAGGTAATGGAAACTCCTCCACCGCCTGCGTCGTATGCTTCCCTTCTTCCGAGCACACCACACGGTGGTGTTACTCGCCTGCCCCTTTTATCGGGGTGGCGAATGTCGTCACTTTCTTGTCTATGTGAAAGAGACATTATTGAGGTCTCACGTTGGTGGTCTTAGTGCCTTACATATTGTGATGGCGACTAGAGCCAGCGAACGCTTTGCCACGTTACATCTGCCTGGTAACAAGATGATAGTCTTTCAGCACGATTTTCTGTTCATCAGACACTCTCTCGCGTGCTCGCCTTTATGTCCAATCACCGAAGATGCTTGGGACGACGTAATGGGACTGCTTTTGCGCCAACCGCGTACGGGAAACCGGATTAATGGGTTTATTTTAACTGTCTGTGGGTGAGTGCTTTAGCCTAACTTGACTTCAGCAATTAATTAACTGCATCGTATGTTATGGAATCTATTACAGAATCGTTCACAACTCACTTCCACAAGAGCTGAGCTGAGGATGATAGCGATTCCCTATGTTGAGGTAGATTACGGGGTTGGGGAAGATGTCGGGAAGTGCGCAGATTTTAACAACATACTGAACAATAACATTGAGGATGATCAAACCAAGAAAGGGAGGTAATTTGAGGCCCAAAATGATGCAGAGAACAGTGGCTTTGATAGACTCTGTGTAGCTTACCACGACAGCCGATTTGTGCAGATTATGAAAGCAAATGTAGTCAACGACGTCCAATCATTCATGTGGATATGTCGATTGGAGACTTGTGGCTTTGCGACGGTGACTGGATGACCTCTCACCTCCCCAACTTTGCATCTTTTATCACAGTCAGGGAAACCAGTACACCATGTTAACTTAAAGCGTCATACTTGCGACTGTCCTGCACACACCACGAAGTTGGATTCGCTTAATTCCTGAATAGCGCTGCGTAGTGTTAACAACTCTCGCACTAGAATCGTTGCCTAGGACCAATGCTACTCTATGCCTGTGGTCGGAACACCAGGGTCGTACCACACTCCACTGACGGTGAGACACATACCGTTCTTAGCTACGAAGCTTATGCACCCCATCATACCACTCTACATTTCGATCCAGTGGGTCGATGTTCGACGCCTCACCATGTCAAAATTATGATTGAGCATAGATGCAAATTCACCACTACTGCAGAGCTCGAAATAGGTCGTAGCTGAGAATTCTTGCTATGCGACATTTAATTTTGGCCAAAAGATGATTGTACCAAGGCATATTTCTATTTCGAATCTCTCATACGAAGTGCCTAGTGATGAGAGGGCCGCCATTGGGAACACAGAAATACGGTGACGATATCAAGGTAGAGGTGGTATTACCTCCACGTCATTCGATTGTAGTATTTTATTCCGCTCAAAGATGTGCCTCGTCACTGAATATAGTCTGCCCACCGCTACTGATTTTAAGTCGGGTTTGTAGGCAGCATATGGCCTCCACCTTATTGCACAAAACTTTACTCTGCGGTAAAGAGTAAGGAGAGATTTCGGAAAGTTTGCTAACCACGGGTAATAAGAGCACTGTGGTGTCAATCAGTGGCCATGCGTAAAAATGTTAATGGGTGATAGAGAATGCGCATCTAGCTTCGTTTGTGGTAAAGTTGGACAATTATCGGTGGCCAGCATGCACGGAGAGAGAAAGTTCAAATGCCGTCAGGTAAAGAAAAAAAGAGTGCGCTGCCTATTTTATGCTATCTTTCCATCGCGGAAGCTGAGAGAACCCCCACCTGTCACCAAATGACAAGCTGAATGTCATGCCCATTGTGTCAGCAGGATNCCAAATGACAAGCTGAATGTCATGCCCATTGTGTCAGCAGGATTGCACTACGCATCACTTATCGGGATAAAATAACCCGTACTAATTTCCTTGTGTCGATTCATGGTGGTGGCGTCCTTAACCACTGTTATTAAAGTTCGCAAAGCAAATAAAAGTAACGGTAGCCTTGCATTTAAGGCTTACCTTAATTAGACCACCCCAGCATTGGTGATGTTAAAGGGCTTCACAACCTAACATTTACAGCTAAGGCATCGACCTGCTCTTCATTTCCCTTGTGTATCGGTGCCAAGAGTAGCAACGGTAGTGGTGAATGAATGAAAAATTGCAAACAGTTGTTGAAATTGGCAAAGAGAATGTGAACATGAATGATGAGACGGCGTAAGCTTGCGTAAAGCCAAAATTTTAGGCTATATATAGTGGCAGAGTCTTCCAAACGTAGCATTCGCAGTAGGGATGACAGCGCATGTTGCATTTATTTTCAATAAGATTGAGGCAAGTACCTTGTGGTGGGATAGGAGAGTCCTTACATCCCCAAAGGGCGTGCAACTTACAGGGCAGCATCGAAAGCAGAAATCAAAGGATGATATGCTCAAAAGGGCGGCGCATTTTAATCGAAGCACATTAGTATTAGCAGGCCTCCTCACTCTCTTCCGCCTCCCTCAAATACACTATGACACACAAATTTCAGCAAAAGCAAAATGGCACGCAGGCAAGTGATGTCTGCTCCTAAGAAGTCACTTATCAAGTGATGTCTGCTCCTAAGAAGTCACTTATCTGTTCCAAATACATCAGAGAGCCAAAACAGACAGACATCGTAGAACTTGGGAGCACTATACTTTACCCACCCCTCACTTTCCCTTGTACCATCTTCTTCTGCTTCTTTGCCCTTACTTAAATTGAAGGTGGATAACTTTGATAATAGACGGAGAAAGGAAGGAAAGAAATAAAATGTGCTACACAGCAGCACTGTGCATAGCCATCCTACGGCATCCATTTCCCTTCCTCTGTTCGCCTTCCTCACCCTCTCTGCTTCCATTCCTACGGATTCTCACCTCTCTACCTATAACTCAATCACTCCCTTACCTCTTTTGGTCAAACATTCATTTAACTTCGCTCCTACCGAAGAAAGCTGTGCACCAATATTGCCTTTTGTGATGCAAGGCAATGATTATTTTAAGCATAGGAATAGGGGTACGCACCACAAACACCCCTTTAGGTGATTCAAATAATATCCGAATCCTTCCCCTCTCCACCATTGTTAAGAAAGTAGAGCTAATGACACTGCAGCGCCCCTATTGCAAATTCCTAATCGTTTTGATGAACATCTCTGCTGCGCACCCGCATAAGCAACAAGAAATATTGGTGACATGGGAGACAAATTACCCCATCTGACGTGAGACATTTGCCAGCTTCGTTTACCATGTCCATGTCAATCTGCCAGCTTCGTTTACCATGTCCATGTCAATCAGAGATAAGAGAAGAAATGGAGGAGCCACAGGGGGAAAAAGTGATCAAATATCGTGAAATAAGTCGGTGGGTGATGAAGTGCTGGCAAAGTGGGGAGTAGAGATCAGACAGGCAACTAACGGACGATCAGGATGGAACAGTCGATTTGGCGGACTATAAGGAGAAGCTAGTAGTAGGGGATTAGGTGAATGTACCTTTGAACCTACATTGACACAAGCACACGCACACGTTCCCATCTGTATTGTGGAACAACAATCAAGACGACTCCTCTAAAGGAAGAAAATAAAAGTGAGCAACGTCACGCACAATGAAGCANCGAAGTGAGGAGTAGAGATCAGACAGGCAACTAACGGACGATCAGGATGGAACAGTCGATTTGGCGGACTATAAGGAGAAGCTAGTAGTAGGGGATTAGGTGAATATACCTTTGAACCTACATTGACACAAGCACACGCACACGTTCCCATCTGTATTGTGGAACAACAATCAAGACGACTCCTCTAAAGGAAGAAAATAAAAGTGAGCAACGTCACGCACAATGAAGCATGAGCAAACAGACAGACAAGCGCAAATACATAGTGAAAGAAGAGCAGGTTGTCTAGAGTGAAAAGTGCACATTTCTACTATTTACTGTAGAGCGCCAGGTAGAGATGTTCCCTGGATAGTGATTAAAAGAACTGAGTGGGTAGATAGGCAGTTAGGTAATGAGATACTAAGTGTAGTAGGGGAGGACGGGGAAACTCGACGAAGATGTGTTACATTGAGGCATAAGAAATGAGGCGTAGACAAAAGGGCTCCTCTCCACACATTTTGAAGACGTCATCGGACCTAATTCTTATGTGTATACTTAGGTCTATACTGTCTGTGAGATAGGAAGAGAAGGTCTTAATTTACACAGCATGGATTTGTGTTGAGTCGATTAGCTCATGCGACTGCAGCAGTGGTAGTGAAGTGAGAGGAGGAGGTTTGCTTTACATGCATTGATTTAGCCCTACGTGATTGCAGTCATGGTGGGAACAGACAGAGATGAGAGATTTCAATTACGTAGGGAGCTCTCTCAAATCCAATTCTCTGCGATCACCTGCCACTGTCTAATACAAGCGACACCGTTTGGTGCGCTTTCAAGTGCTGTATAGCATAACTCATTCATATTTTAACCTCCGGAGAGATATTCGAGAGCATAAAACGAACATAAGACTAATGATATAGAGCCTGCAAAAAATAAATTTTGAGCTCTTAACTCAAAGCTTTGCCGCTTACTTGAGCTCCCTTTTGACCTTCTGGAACACATCTTTCTATCCGATGTCTAGGTTTTATAGCTAAATTTATACCCAACTATGCAAGATCTTCGGGACCTCTTCAGCAAGATGGAGTGTCCAAATCGGTCCGTATTGATCGAGCTCCCATTTTATAGCTAAATTTATACCCAACTATGCAAGATCTTCGGGACCTCTTCAGCAAGTACAACACCTGGACACCCACAAGGCAACAGGTGGGTGGAAAGGGCAAATAGCACCCTCATCAAATCAACAACGATCTTTACAAAAGAAGCACAGCCCAAAGATTGGGATTTAGGTCTAAGACGTGCTCTCTCAACATAGAGGGCTTCGGTCCACATATCATCTGGAGTTTAGCCTTTCAGGACGCCCACAAGCTGCAAAATGAGCATATTTATACATAGTCTCTTAATCAAACGAGAAAGTAGCAACCGGTAATGCCCCAAAGTACATGCAGCGTCTAAAAGAGGCATGAGAAAACCTTTGAACATCGAACGGAGACGCTTACAATTTTCTTATGGCAGATAGAAAATGGTAGAATAGGCACGGTTAACATAACGTCTGCTGCGAAGGGGACCATGTATTTTAATCCGCCAAGAGGCAAATCTGGCTTAGTACTGCCTGAAAAAACCTCTAAGAATGCAGAAGACTTGCATAAGTGACCGGACCAATGTCTATATGGAAGACTGGGTGCATCTATAAACAAAAATTGACCAGAATAAGTGACATGATCTTTGTTTTTGTTGACAAAAAAATCGTTTTATTCAAGCCAAGCTTTGTAAAACTTCAGATTCTTCTTCCTCATATGCATCCATGCCGGAAGCAAAAAGCAATAATGACCAGCTTCACTGATTTAAAATGGACGTTCAACAAACGCCTTTAAGGCCGTAGAATAAGACCTTCTTTAAGTAAGAGGTAAACTACTTTCATTTATCATCAATTATTTTGAAAACTCGCGCAGATTTGCCGCTTAAGCAGTAGAAGTTGTGGGATATTAATAAGTCGAATTAGCAGTCATTCTCATAAAGTGCATCTCTTCGCCTCGTTCTCCTTGCACTGAAACGAGCATTTGCGACTGGTTCATCGGGTCACATCGCATGGAAATCAATTGATGAGATAGAACATTAGGATGATCCTTAGGCCACAAATAGTTAGGCTAAGGTCTCACCATTTGCTTTTGAAGGCTACACGGAGCACAGTGACTGAATGTGAAGGAATGCCTCCCTTAGTTGTCGGTATGCTTAAAATCCTTCATAATTAGCTCATTGCCTTACTGTTAAGCACACTGTTGCTACAATGGTAAATAATGCATGGATAAAGGGAAGTCGGTATCGTTTCAGGTAAAGGGCTACCTGAGAAGCGTTGAATTGGTTACAAGTGTGCATGTTGTTAACAACACTTATTCAGCTGGCGCCAATGGATGTGTTCATGGAATCCCTGCCAACAGGCAGACGATCCTATGTGAAGCAATTGTGAGACAGCATATAGGTGCGCTTGAGATGCAAAAGCACTTAGTCTATGCTTAGGCAGTAGTCTCTGTGTTGAAGGGCCGAGGATCTTGGACGAATGGATCATGTCAATCCAAGTGTATGTTGGTTCCAAGAAGACACCAGAAATGGGCAGTTTTACTGACCCAAGTCCAGAAGGAATGCTAACCGAACGTCAGCTTTATTGATTGGAGTGTTCAACCTTGCTTCAATCCGCTTTACTGAACTAAACAACATATTGGCATTAATGACTTCGGTAAACTACATGGTATAAAATCCATGTTGTAATTGATGCAAAACTCGAAATCGAGGCTCAAGATGACCGATAGGGTTTTTCTGTGTTGACNGCAGTTTTACTGACCCAAGTCCAGAAGGAATGCTAACCAAACGTCAGCTTTATTGATTGGAGTGTTCAACCTTGCTTCAATCCGCTTTACTGAACTAAACAACATATTGGCATGAATGACTTCGGTAAACCACATGGCATAAAATCCATGTTGGAATTGATGCAAAACTCGAAATCGAGGCTCAAGATGACCGATAAGGTTTTTCTGTGTTGGTTTTCATAGAATGTTCTAAAATATCTTTCCTCATGTGCAATTATTTAGCCGCTAGTGGGAACGCTTCAGTGCGCAGTGGGTGACTGCACAGCTAGCAACTGAGTGCGGCTGACACCTCAGTTGCTTAAAAGGCCACCTCATAAATTCTCAATATGATAATAAAGCAGTTGAAGAAAACCTTCAGCCTGCATTTTGCATCCTGTTAAGGCGTTGAAAACAGACATACAAACCCTAAATGACAAGGAAAGTGCTATCGATATTAACATTGACCACGTGATGAGAACCAGCAGGATAATTGGCTAGTTAAACTTCCAAACAATACTGCAAGCTGCATCAAATCCGATGAACGCCACAGTACATACTCCTTATTTTTGATTACAAATGGTTTTGATACGCAAATAAAACTCATTCTCAAGTACGTTGCATTTAGAATCAATGCTTGATTATCAGTGAAGTTAGAAAGTGCATTTGAAATTGCCTTACATATTTGCAAGGTCTATCCATTAGCATCAATAGATGTGTACCAAATTTACAGCTCTCGTCGTAAAGCTTTGAGCCATTGACAATGCATTTGACAATGTAAACTAGAAAGCTGCATTCCACTAAATACACCTTAACGTGCTTGCACTCATCCATCTTCTGTTGGGCCGCCGATGGCATCCTGAGCACAGCATCCAACACCAGCATTACAGCCTCTTCGTTAAGTGCTACCTTATTCAATACAACAGCATATACGCGAAATAATCGGCAATCAAACAGAATGCATGATGGGATGGGAACGCACCATACGAAATAGCACAAGTAAGTGGAAAAAAATATAGAAGAATGAGAAATTGCTTGGAGGACCAAAGTGAAGTGCGGGTTATTGTGGTGTAACAAAGTGAGCCAGCGACCCCAAGCGTTCAGCTTCCGCCATTACCGCGCGTATTAACTTAGACTAATGTAGCACAACCTCAGGAGGGTGTCGCACCCATGGGCGTCTACGCGAGGCCTTCACTGGCGTTCCTCACTTCTTTACTAGACACCACACTACTCCTAACTTTCCTATATAACTGCATATGCTATCACTTTATTTCCGCCCTTACTACTCGAACTTTTCCCCAAAAATCTCCAACAGTTTCAGCTTCTCTAGTGTTCATATGGTGTTAAGAAGCACACTCCATCTACAGATAGGGAAGCAACGATTCCCACAACCAAAAATGTGCGCTTCAAGACATTTAAAATACCAAATCGAGGACTGGATATCGTACTTCACCGAACACCGCGTTTTTGTAATTATCGTATGAACCCACACAAAGTACATTAAGAAAAGTTCTTTCGCTTGCACATTTATGTCCTTTTCTTAATTGACGGTAGCTCTTAAGTGGTCACCACCTTATTATTAGCTGTCTGTGTGCCATTTTAGAATCAGCTTTACGAATTGGCGCATATCGCAACCCTGTTCAATGGTACTCATTCCTTTCGCTCTCTGCATGCCACCAGCGACAAATGTGTAATTAGTGATGTTGTTAAGTCGACCTAGCGTAATTGAGCGGTAATTGATGCTCATAAGTCTAGCTCGCATCCTCGACTTATTCAAGAGTGTCAAAATGTGGTCATGTACAAACAAGTAGCGAAAACGTAGAGAGGAAGAGCAGCAGATCGTTTACACCCTTCGTGCTGATAGGTCTACCGCAAGTATTACTATCACTGCATCAGCGTCATTTGCAAATGCACTTGAACCATGAAAGTTGTCTTACATTCGATATTTAAAAGCTATTGCATGGTTTCGTCACATAAATCAAATCGTGGCCTAAGAACAAAAGCAATTAGAACAAGAAATTCTTCAAGACTACAGTGACACCTGGAGGGTCATTTTCAAAACATGGGTGCGAATCTTGCCGAATGCCTTTAACTATGCTGTCTGGTAATTTTCTTTCTTCTAGAACTGCGTAGGCTTCATTCTCGTAACCGAGCGGAGGAGCACCTTCAGGGGTCGAATCTTATTGCATGGACGGACATCGGCTGAGCAGGGCATTGTGCATCGCACGCGAATTTGTTTGAGTGTAAGGGAACCTTAACGGCACAAAAGAGGTCTCCACTCCGGGAACAGATAATTTTGCGATGAGTTCTGGGTGAAACAATCGGTCTGCATAATTAGACGAGATCTTCCCCGTGGTAGACCTTGGTGAAAATCGAAGTGCTCAAGTAGCCTAGTGTAACAGTATGCGACGCCTTAACTCACTTCTAACAAAGTTGGATGTCACAGTGTCCGTAGATGGACTTTTGCCACCATCTTTGCAACAGTGAAGTCCCCGCTTTCTTTCCAACTCTGGAAGAAAATCGTTTTTATGCTAACCATCTTTGTTACAATCTTAGTGAAGACTCGATTGTGCCAAGCGATACAAAAAACGAAAATTTTTGGTTCTGACTCAACCGCCAGGGGCGAATGTTTAATGCCATGCGCTAATTTGTACAAGAATAAGCACCTACTTGCAAAGCTCGGTATGACATATGATCTTTGTGAACATGGATCCGTAAGAGGAGTTGTCTTATCACTTCTTTCTCCGCTGATATTTTATATAGGCTCTGGATGTGACGGTCAGGTATGTCATGTGCAGCATGATAGTAAGTTAAGATTGTCGGCATAAGAGGGAGCTACCTCAAGGATAGGTCTGAGTTTGGCTATCTTAAGTAAATTTACAGCAAAGGCTTGAACAAAATGTTTTGACGCTTGGATATGGGCTTCAGAGAAACAGTAATGTTAGGCTGCTATGAAAATTGCTTTGCACTTCATGATTGTCAGTAGATTAAATTATAAAATAGCCGCATTTTAATGCCTGACTCTCATGGAATGCTAAACACCTAAGCGAGAAGTACAAGTTAAATCACTGATCGTGGGCGAATATGCAAACATGAAAAGCAGTGTAATTGGACGCGAAGCCGCACATATGGAATGCATGGAATCGCAAAGTGGTGGAAAGGAGAGGGCAGATAAACTGAAGGGTGCGGACCATTAAAGTATAAAAGGTTGGGTCTTTAGCCACAATTAGATTTATTTAGCAATACCAAATAAAGCTGTAAAATCTTGAATGCGAGACAAGTTCCGTGATGTAGGCGCATTTGCAAGTGATGCTAATGTGGTGATAATAGTACTTGCAGTAGACATATTAGCACAAATAGCATTGCTTCAATGAATGCAATCAGTTGCTTCTATGGGCTTAGCCATATCTCGATGCTCTTGAATAAGTCGAAGATGTAAGACAGACTCAGGAGCACCATTTACTCCTCTATTACGGCAGGTCGGCCTAATAACATCATTGTTTACATCTTTGCCATTGAGTGGCATACAGAGCAGCAAGAGAGCGAAGAAAGTGGTTGCGAAATGAGTCATACTAAACAGGATTACGATGAGTGCTAATTCGTAAGGCGGCTTTTATAAATGCCACACAGAGAGATGGTAAAAATTGACGATTAATTAGGGTTTAATGTCAAGTAACAAGAAAAAAGACACAAATGCACAAGTGCTTGAAATTTTAATTAATGGGATTCGTGCAAATTTAGCCGATAACTTCTCAAAGCGTCGTTGTTTTTGTGAATCATATAATTCTGCTCTTCATTTGGTAGTGTGAAGGCATCGAAGTGCACATTTCCGGTTGTGGAAAGTGGCGCATTCCTACCCGTAGATAATGTGTGCTTGCTAAAGTTACACGATTGTTAAAGAAGCCGATGCACTCAGAAATTTTTGAAAAGCAGCTAAGATGGCACAAACGAAATTGGGATCAATATAATGTGCAGTTGGTTAGGAAAGTTTGGAGTCGACTAGTGATTAGTATGAAGGCGGTAGACTCCGGCGAAAGCCTTGCGTAGACGCTCGTGGGTGTGACGCCCCCCTGAGGCTATGCTACGCTGGTCTGGGTTAGTACGCACAGACGTGACGGAAGCAGAGCGCCCAGAGTCGCTGACTCACTTTGCTACGCTACAATCATCTGCACCTCACTTTAGTCCTCCGTGCTGCTCTTCATTCCTCGACACATTCCTCCACTTATTTGTGCTATTTCCTATCGTGAGTCCTTAACGCACCACATCACATTCCTTCGCACTGTATTTGATTACGGATTATTTCAAGCATGTATTACTGCATTGAATTAAGTAGTACCGAAGGAGGAGGCCGTGATGTTGGTGTTGGAAGTGGATGCTGTGCTCAAGGTGCTGTCGGGGGCCCCAGCAGAAGGTGAATGAATGCAAGCAGCAGCTCGCAGTATTGTTTGGAAGATAAACTAGCTAATTATCCTGCTGGTTCCATTCACGTGGTCTATGTGTCCCACACTGTTAACATCGGTGACACTTTCACTGTCATGTAAGATTAGCATGTTTGCTTCTGGAACCATAGTAACATGCAAAAAAGCAGGCTGGGTTTTCTGCAACTACTTTATTATCATGTGTAAAATTTATGAGGTGACTTTTTGAGTAACTGGGAGTTAGCTGTACTCAATTACTAGCCGTGTGTCTATCCACTGCATACTAAAGCGCTTACATGAATAGCTAAATAATTGTTTAAGAGGAAAGACAGATCGCAGCGCCCTATTTTTCATTTTAGATGATTCTGTAAGAAACAACGCAGAAAATCTGATTAGTCACCCCAAACCTCGGTTTTGCGTAAGGCACCAAACACAACATGGATTTTATGCCTTGTATTTCACTAAAGTCATTCATCCCGATAAGTAGTTTGCTTCATTAAGCAGATTAAATCCAGGCTAAATAATCAAACCAAAAAAGTGACGAATAATCTTTGATAGCTAGACTTTCCTTTGGGTAGCATTCCTTCTGGGCTTGGGTCGGCAAAACAGCCCCTTTCTGGTGCCTCCTAAGAACCAGCATAAACTCAGATTGACCTGATCCATTTGACCAAGATCCTCCGCCCTTCGACACATAAACTATCGCTTAAGCATAGACTGAATGCGTTTGCATCTCAGGCGCACCTTTATGCTGTCTCACAATTGCTTCACATAGAGTCGTCTGGCTGTTGGCAAGGATTCCATAAGCACATCCATTAGCGCCAATTGAATAAATGTTGCCAGTACCATGCGAACTTATATCCGCTTCAATGTTACCTAGATAGTCACCCACCCAAAATGATACCGATTTTTCTTTATCCACACATTATCTACCATTATGGTTACAACATACCTAAAAGTGATGCTACGGACCCATAGCGCAGGTCTTCAAACATATCGACTACTATAATGCGTGTGCGAATTCGCCTAAGGGAGGTATTCCTTCATATTCAGTCACTGTGCTTCGTGTAGCCTTCAAAAGCAAATGGTGAGACCTTAGCCAAACGATTTGTGGCCTAAGGATTATTCAAATGCCCTATCTCACTAACCGATTCGCATGCGATCGTAACCCAATGTTCCAATTGCAAATGCCTGCTTCAGTGCGAGGAGGACGAGGTGAAGAGATGCACTTTGTGAGGATGACCGCCAATTCGACTTATTAATATCCCACAATTGCCACTGCCTAAGCAACAATTGTGCGGCGGTATTCTGCAACTAGTTAATAAGCTTGGAAAGTGGCATGCATTTTGCTGAAATAAGGTCTTATCCTACGGCCTTGATGGCGTTTGTTGACCAGTGAAGCTGGTTGTTACTGCTTTTTGCTTTCGGTACGGGTGCACATAAAATAGGCGAATTTAAAGCCTTACAAAATTTGGCCTGAGGAAAGTGATCTGTTAGTAGACATGAGTGTAAGACTAGATCACTCATTCTGGTCAAGTATTCGTCGATTGATACACCCAGTCTTCCAAATGTGGCAAAAATAGGAGGAGATAAAACGTAGATAAGTTGAGATAACAAAACCGGTTGTCATTAATTGATGTTGTGAAAAGATTGGAGCGACTGTCAAATGTGTAATAAACAGGAACGTTTGTTGAATAATGTGTTTGGCGCGAGTGTCAGATCAAAGAGGGAAGGGAAACGATGAAGTGCTCATTGCCCGTTCATGATTGCATTGGCAGACTTGAAAGGAGGAGGAGGGTTTCAACCGCATGACCACACATCTCAAAGTCTACATCCTCTTTTACTCTTCTGATTAAACTGTAATTGTAGCACTTTGTACATTGCCTGGCACCCAAGTTTTGGTTGCGTCTATTTGTAGTAGCCATACTGCCTTTGCAGGGTAAACTGGTCCCTGAACCATGCCAGCTCTACCATTTCCTTCCCATTTGACGAATGTATGTGTAAACATGTAATCATATATTATGTACTGCATCTTTTTCTGTTTTTAGGAAGGTCTAAAAAGGGGCGCAACAGTAATTTCAGCATGGCAGACTAAGGTTTAGCAATTAATATGGACTCTATTAGAATGCAGTCTACTTTTTAAATTTACTTGAGAAGACTGGAAAGGATTAAAATTGAAGATTGGATTTCATCTATCCAAAGTGCAGTTCGGTGCATTCATTGTTTCTTAAAAGTGGGCAGTGTCTGTAAGTGCCACAACAGAGTTGCGCAGACGTGCTTGTCATAGCATCCCCACTTGCACATGTAAGAATGTGGATTTTATAAGAGGATGTCATGTTTCCACTCCGAAATCACTACGTAAACACCTGCTATATCAGTCAAAACTCTCCTTGAAAATGGGCAATTTTCGATTGGGTAACGAATGGCGCAAGAGATTTAACAATGGCAACAAAGCGCTTGTTGGAGATCTGAGTTATTCAACTTGCCACTGGTTCACTTTCGTAGTTCTACCTAGCAGTGTTAGAGTCGAGTAGAATGAGGTTATCAGACTAAATCGAGCTAGCAAAACTTCGTTCATCGGTACCACTTTCTTTCATCAGTACCACTTAGGCAAGCAATATTTATTCGATTGACATCTCACAATGGGGGAGCCATTAGATTTGGCAAGTCAGAGGAGAGTTCAGATGTGACTACTCAGCAAAAGAAGGTAAGCCATTGTGTGACACTATCATGTAGGTCAAATGACGAAAATTTCCCTCGTATTACAGCTCCTTTGCATGAAAATGCAGTCCCACGAGTTTGTAGATAAGAATATGTACTCCCTCTACACCCATTATCAGGCAATATAGCAAGTAACGTAAGATTCCGTTCAACCCAAAAATGCAGGACAATTCAATATGATAACCGCTATTGCAATTTATTTGCAGTCTAGGTTTGCTGTAAAGTGCTATAAAAAGAAACTCCTTAAGCATATTAAAGCGATATGAATGACCTAGCACAGCTGGCTAGCAATAAAGAATGTTAACTGTACGACCCACCAGCCCGATACCTCTCAGCAGTCTAGCCACCATCTGTGCACCAGATGACTATGTCCACAGTGCAATGATGCCTCGATTGATGGATTGGCAGAAAGTGAAATGTTAGGTACCTTAGGTACCTTAAGTAGTCTAGTTGGAGGAAAATTTAGTACAAGAGTGGTTGGACAAATGCACAAATCTACCTGTCACACTTATGGGTCGACGGAAGTAGATAAGTAAATTACAGATTCACGTATAGCAGATGTTGGAAACAACTCTAAAATATAGCAATCCCAGGCAAAGCATTGCAGTCATCGTAGCCAAAAGCTCACTTTCAAAATTACTCGTTTCCTTCTTTAAAAAGCTTCGCGCTGATTTGATTCCAACGCATCAATCCCCGCTGCAGGTTTTGGAAGAAACTGTTTTTGAAAAACGTTTACCACTAGTTTTAAAATTTTTGTACTATAGAGTCACTGCCTGCTCTGCAAAATATACAATGCTTTAAAGTCGAAAAAATTTGGTGTTTTTAATTGCTTAAGGCATCTTTGAACAGTAATATAGTGCTTTGGGAAAAACTTTAAAATTGTCATAGGAAGCTACTCCAAAACCACAAGAATGAGGTTTATTTTACCATAAAAGGACTACTAGAAATTTAAGAATCCTCTTGAGCAGCGGTGTAGGAAACGGTTGTTAAAATACCATGCAGCACTCAATGAAATAGCGTTTAGCGATGAAGTACCTTTTGTGGGTAGGAATATTTACCTGCATTGATTCTCATCTCTACAGCACTTGAGTTGCAGCGCAGCGCGCCTTGAATTCGAAAGTATATCCAGCCAAAGATCACTGGCAGCTGATCATCTTCTACACATTAAAAATTAAAGGAGAATTATGCTCTTAGAAGCAGTACCTCCAGCTAAGAAAGTACAAAACAATGGTTTGAGAAAATCATCTGCTTTATCACAATGGCTGCACCCAATGACCTGTTTAAGATATTTAAGTGATTCTATGTACAACCCATTATAATAACATTTTTCGCTCACGTTTAGACTAAACAAAATTCGTCTACTAACGAATTTGAGAGGAAACTNGAAACCAGTGGTGAATATTCCCAACAGCGTCGATCTGGCATAATCCCATTATAATAACATTTTTCGCTCACGTTTAGACTAAACAAAATTCGTCTACTAACGAATTTGAGAGGAAACTGCCAAATCAGTGGTGCTGCGAACGTGCTTCATTTTGAACAAGATAAAAATTAATGCGGGCACATGAATTAGGTCCCATCTAAAACAATTGTATCACACACCCTGGCAGCCCAAGCCCCACTGTCTCTATCATTACTCAGTGGCATAGGATTCATCAAAACAAATCTCTCACCCTCGCTTCTGTTTTATCTTACTACACCATAACCGTAGCCTTTTACTTTACCATGTGTACAATATAATAGCATAAACCGGAACATTCTCAAAATGCATCTAGCTCATTGTGGGCCATAATCTGTAGTAATCTAACTGAAAATAAATTTACTTTTGTGGCCTTTCAAAGAGGATTTTCCTTTGTCACTTTAATGACTGATAAGCAAATCGACTCGAGTGTGAAACCAATGCAGACTCAGCGTAGCGCACACCTAAAACCACTTGTAGGGATGACAGAGGTGAGTAACTGTTCTACTTACGCATTTTAGAAAGGTTGCTCTTTGTTAGCTTTGGACGATCCAGTTGGTTGACGATGCGCAACTTGGGCACGGAGATGTTTCCAGAGACCACAATGAATATAAACGCCTGTATGGAGTTGGTTAAGGTATAATTGCATTTATAAATGCAGTCTATAAGTCAAACTATAGTATAAAAGCATCATGCCATACCAACAAGGCATCCACGCTGCATTGTACTTTCCGTATCACATAGATGATTGTCATTCGTCGTGCTTGCCTCTCTGTACTGTAGCGTTTGAAGTTAGGCTGTTGTGGCAAAGGGCATATTATACAGAACCGAAGCTCGTATTTGCGCGCGCTGAAATGAAATTGTGCTGCTTTATTTGTAAGCTGCCAAACTTGATACTGATTTCTGCATTAAATTGCCTACAACTCGTATTTTATATCCAATGCAGAATTTTGCTATGTTCGCACGTGCGTGTAAGCCCCGCCATTTGACTCCATTCAACTCCTCGTCTTCATTCTAAGGCAGATAAAACGCACCAAGATCTGAAGCTAGCCATTGTGTGCGATTGCACTCAGCCTGCTCCATCCCAAAGACAACATCCACCATGGACTGTGAAATTTGTTCCCTGCTCCTTTTGACGTCATTGGTTGACTAACTTGTTTGAGGTCAGTCGGGAGCAACTCCCCCGAAGTAAGTAAGTGAAGTCATTACGCACTTCTGTGACCCTTACAAGTTCTTTCGACCGTGTGTGCTGCGCTACTTATTTGGATTTTTCCTTAGTCATTGGAGTGGCACTTGAGATGTTCTCACTTAATCGGCACAGGCATAGCTCCAACGCCACATTATGCATAAGGTTCTCAGTTTTAGTTCGAATATTGCAAAATAGGACCTTGGATTCTCTTTGTGTCGATCGCGATTAAAATGCGCTTTAGGATGCTTCCGTGTTGCTCTATTGCAGACATTTGCATTTGGGTTCTTTCAAAATCATTCCAACCCAATCTGCTGACGTGGTTAGCAGCTGATGGATAGCAACTCTGGTAGTTATTATACAGAAGTATTTTTAAATTTTCAGACAAAGTGAGGAAAAGTATGGCTGACTTTCGATGCTCAACGAGCATCCTCCCATTTGCACGTTCACTTTAACCTCAATCGCGTCTGCACTTTTCGATCCCTTCTTCTCTGCCGCATTATCTCACCATTACACAGCCAAAATAAGATATATCTGAGCAAACCTTAGAGTGCGCCTCGAAATATGCGCTATTTGGTGGCATCAATCCTGATGCTGCCGCCGTCACTGTTATTGCCACTACTGCCGCCGTCTCGAATGCCAGATGAAACGGAGACGGACAACAATGCCCGGTACACAATCTTCTCGGAACCAGGTCGTTTTACACGCACCAACACAGCACAGATGCATGCGAATGTCTCATCCCCTCCAGCACAATTTTAATAACTGTGTTTGCTCAGCTGTGTGCATCTCAGCCTATCTGTTCTAAAAGACTCGTAAAAACATAAGCTTAGCTTTCTACGTTTCTGTCATCCTCCACTTAGCCTGCTACTTGACAAGCAGATGAAGTTAGTTAGACTAGTGAGTTAAATTGTCACCTCGTGATCCCTCTTCCCTAGTTCCTTCAAAAGCCTTAATCTACCACCATCGAAGCAACTGCATTGACAATACTTGTCGTGATTGTAGGTGATTTATGAGCCAGAGTACCAGGACTTAGTCCAGCATTTTTGTCAGCAACAAGAGAACTTGTAATTTTAATGGTTCCTATAAACGTTGCCGAAATTTTAGCATCGCTGCAACCATTGGCTTCATTTTTGTTGCTGTTATAATCTATAACGATCACAGCTACCAGGATGGCAGCAGCGGTCGTAATCGCTGCCATATACGGCAAGACGGTGTTGTGCGAGTAACAGATCCAAATCAAAGGGTTAAATGTCCAACTCTTAGCTTTTATATCACATACATTCCAAAAGAAAAATTAATATAATTTGAAACAGATGGATTTTGTGACACGAGAAAGTAATGCAGGCAAGCTGCCCATGACTTACCATGTTGAATAACATGGAATCTTCCAATATTGCCTACTTACCTCATTCTGTAATTCTAGTTGTTTAACAATGATCTGCATGAAATTCTACATTGCACGTTTGGTAGAAAAAAATGGCACTCTGAGACTACAAACTGAGTAGAACTGCTGTAAAGAGTCCCAATGTTGCGTCTCTTATCACTCCATATGCTAACCCAGCTTACGTTTCTCTTGCCGATCTATTCGCATGATAACGCAAGTGCAGTCATTTTGTAGCGGACCCATGCGTGCCAATTCGGGTTCCCACAATACTCGCAGGCCCATGAACCGAAACTCCGTGTGGTGGCATCCTGTACAGGCATTGCAAACCGCTTTTAAGCAAGCCGCTCACATCAAAAAGCTCATCATTCCAACTCTACAAATCTTCTATCGAGTTATTCCATTTAAGAGCTTAGGAGTGATCCAACATCATGTTAACCCATTAGCAGCCTGCGTCAGAAAGACAGTAGGAGATTTGTTGTTGATTCCATCGGCAGGCGATTACATCGAAGTGCTTTGCTTAAAATCAGTACACCACTGAGGCTATGCTGTATCAGTGATGGAAGCGATAATGACCGGTTCGCTGACTTAATTGATCGCACTTTCCACATTTTATTCAGCGATCAAGCGAATAGACCCGAAGTGGTTTTGACAAGCGCTTCTTCTCCTTTTATGCGGTAGGACCGGACCTTTCCACAATTTCGACAATCCTTAAATGACTTGCTAATTTTTGCATTGTTTGTTTGCACCCTTCATGCGTCGCTGTTAAAGATGGCACATACCCCAACTTGCATTCATTAAAACTGATTCTGTAGCACGTTACTCTCCTCATTGACAAGTATGTAAGTGGAGCTGATGCTAAAACAACCTAGCACAATGGAGAAGGTGATAATGATTACGAGTCCCAATTCCATCTGTGATGCAAATGGGATCCAATTGAGAAGTGGCTGAGTACAACTAAGTGGTCAAGTGGGTTTGGTGCTACAATTGATGCAATGGCGGACAAGTTGCCCAGTAGCCGTAAAGAAAAAAGCATTGTCCATTCGCTTTGTAATGATACTTCTACCGCAAGTGCTTCGGTAGCTCCATTGGTTTCACTTATGAATGTGCTATGGTAGTCGGCACACATAAGCAACGGCAGCCATAAATGCTCGGACTAAATCTAGCTTATAAGAAATAAAAACGTAGGAAAGTGAGCAAACAATGTAAATGAGTAAACCATAGAAGAAAGGTCAGAATATGAGAGCTTAAATTTGCACAACTCTTATTTTTGCAAAGTTTGTCAGTTCTGCTTATCTTTGTGTACCAATTTTACAGCTAGCTTCGCAACGATGTGTTCATTCGACGGTGCATTCACAAATGCAAGATAAGCAACTATGTTTCACAAAATTTAAGCACGCTTGCAATAATTTGTCTTTAGATGATGACGTCGACACCAACACAAGTGTAACATTCACCATCGCCATAATCGTCACTGCTACTTTCTTTAGCACTACCTTATTCCAGATAGTAACGTTACATGCAATACTTTGCAACCGAATACAGTGCAAAGCGATGTGAGGTGATAGAATAAGAGCTGTCTATACGATGTGGCACAAGAGAGTGAAGAGTGAACAAGAGAAGAAGGAGCAGGAGGGGCTAAATTGAGGTGAAGGCTAGTAGAACGAGTCAAAGCGAGCCAGCAATCCCAAATGCTTCACATCCATCACCAGCGCGTGTACTGGCGCAGGCCTGCTTAGCATAACCCTCATGGCTGGCTAAGTCACTAGCATGTACGCGGAACCTCATCGCTCCTTCACTGCCCGTATTTTAAATTACAACCTTCTTTACCAACAGCGCACCCCACTACTTCTCTCCACTTCTACAACTCCTAGCTAATCCGAGAAAACACTGATAATTTCGGCCTTTAATAATTGCCGGCTGTTGATAAAGCTCATATTATCAATGTAAGAAAAACCTACGCCTTTCATAGCCACAAATGTGCACTTCCAGATGTTCATGCTAGGCAAACAGGTGACATAATTTTGCTTTTTATTGAAACACAGTGTTACTGTGAGTAAGCATGTAAACGTGAAGCAAACAAATGTTGGTGCACTCACCCCTTCGTGTCCCTCTTCTTCTATGAATAAAATTATTCTCCAGGAGATCATCAATTTCTTAATCTGCGTTTATGTTTCATGGTACGCCATATGAAGTGATGCAGATCCCAATCCTGATCATTAGGACTTCTTCTGCAACTTCTCCCTTCCCTCTTCCACTACTCCCCACGCAACTCACTAACGCCAAGTAAGTGGTGATACTGCTGAGGCGACCCGGCAGAATGAAAAGGTAGTTGATGCCTAAGAGTTTAACATTAACTCCAAATCAATTGGGATCACAGAGGTGTAACTAAGGCCAAACAAGTGGTCGCATGCGTTCGTCAAAACCGTACTAGCTGAAAAAGAAAGAGTAAATCGACTGCAATATTTGAGATGTTGTGCCTACCGAAGTGCTATAATCACTGCATCGGTGTCACTTGCGAATTCCATTACACTATGAGAGCGTTCCTGCATGGCAGATTCAGTATCTTACACTACCTGTTTTATGATCTTGTCATGTGTCAACAATAGTGGTGAAAGGGCTAGTTTCTTATCTTTAATTAGTCCACAATTTTCCATACTTCATCATACTAGCCTTCATTTATTTGCTCCCCTCTTTTCGCAGTTTTTGCGACCGCACGGCTTTTATCTGCGTGACGCCGCATTGAATCGCAGTACATCCCTTCTTTTCATAGGCGCCCATGATCAGTGATTTTGCTCGCACCTGACGCTTGGATGTTTACCATACCACGGGGAACCAGACCCTTAATCGGCAGCAATTCTACATTTCTTCCAAAGAAGGTCAGATAGAGCATTAACGATTACAATATCTTTGCTAACTTTTAGAACCTATACTGCTGGTGCTCATGAGCGCACGTACAGATATACGACGTGTGGACAAACTTGGTAGCTGACTTGTGAAGAGCACCAGTTACTGGACGAATCCGTAAAAATTCTACCCGTTGAGTGGCCTCCAAGCCTTTTGGTCGATGTATACTCTCAACCACTGGAAGTGTAACGCCTTCCAAGCACTATGGATAAACACCTCTGACCGATATAGAGGTCAGACCATCGGATTAATACTCTGACATCCTCTGCATTCTAGTCCATCAGACAGGTAAGCACAGATCATAGGGCACTGCAAATCTAGCACCTACAAACTGGAAACACATGCCTCAACAAAATAATTTCACATATTTCCTTTAAGACCCATTTTTATGGGCGCGGCGCTATTTAATTTAGGGTGGATGGTGGACTATGAGACAAATGATGGCTGTAGAGTCATACGGGGCTGGGTTTGCGAGTGTGGTAGAAGCAGAAGTTTAGACGGATTAATTTACCAGGATCATCCCCTTTCACAATCAACCTCATCGTTGCCACTTGCCTCCTCTTCTTCGCTTGGCATTTGCTGAATTGCCTCAGACTAAACTTCAATCCCCGCAAAATGCATCTGTTTACTTCCTGTCATTTGCCTACCCTTATTACAATGTCTACTTAATAATTGAAATTTTGGTAGATGACATAAAAGTCGCGATCTCACTTCATTAGTTAAACGATTCATTGTTTCAGCACGTCGAATTTATGCGCGCGTTTGTATTTCGTTATTTAAACCGTCCCATCGTCGCGAGCATCACCAAGAAATGGTGCCTCTCAATGTAGCACAAATGAATAATTTTGTCAAATGAGTGACAGCAATCACTCGGATTTACAGAAGTTCATGCTGTTCATATTTAGTGATCGAATGTGAGAACAACTACAAATAAAATAGTTTGTTAGTTTAGACTGTCATCGACGTGTTGTAGTTCGCATCGTTTTGGCTAACTAAATATAAGTGCTTATTTTTAAACACGTGCACTCTCCGGTCGCATCGTGCAGATCGGTCTCATAGGCATTTGTGTTGCGTCCAACAAGGAATTCATAATGTCTAGCTTTACTCGCAGCACAGCAGAATTCAGGCAGGCATAGGCAAATAAAGACGAAGCGCATTGCATCTTAGAGGTGCGGATCGCAGGAGACACAAGTGGATCAGTGTCAGCGGCACAAGGAGCGATATTGTCGTGAAGACAACTTACACAGCAAGTGCTTTTGTCAGCGTACGAAGTAAAGGACTTGGAGATCATGTTACTAAATTTGGAGTGCTTCGGCAATCATTTGTCAACTTGTGTTCATCAGGTGGAAGGCATTTGCTGAGCTCCTGCGACTCTTGTCCCCTATCGTATGCAAATGCAAACAAGCCGTTACTTCACTCGCATCACAAACTCTCTCCATTAGAATCCCTGACACAGTGTTTTCTAATTGTCTCAGTCAGGTTCTCTAAAAGTGGAACTGTTAATGAGTCCTGAGTGCAATTAGCAAGTAGTAGGACAAAATTGTCAGAGTAAGCTTTAATAGGGTGATAATCATCACGTCCTCTCATACGCCGGTGAATCTGAGTCGGAATTGTCGAGCATGCGTACATCGCATCAACAACGCGAAGGTTGGTGATCAAATGCAGCTCATTTTAGCGCAAACGGGAAACCAACTGTTTGGAGTCAAACCATTACCTACACCTTGTGCGCTGGTGCTTGCACTACGATGCTATGTGCCACAGCTGTTTCAATTAACCCTAAAATTGGGAGTGTTTTGATGCATTTTGATGCAGTGAGTGGGCATTTTAGTTGTGATTCGCTATTGTGAACTTGTGCAGGCAAAGCGTTAGAAATAGAACTTTTATTCCTCCATCATATGATTGAAAACATCCATGTGCATTCCCAAGAGAAGCTTCTACCGCTTCTACTGCTACCTCCGACACTACAAAAACGAAAATTGAGAGGAAAATTAACTTCCAAAATAGCAACAATATTTTGTTTTGTATTTTTAGCACTGCGGACGACAAAAGAACACTCACCTAGTTTGCCTCCGAAGTCAGAGCCGAAAGGCAAACTGGACTCGCTCTAGCACAACATTGAAGCCGACCGTGCAAAAGATTTACAATATTTATTGACAGAATCGCTAGTTGCCTCCCCGCACCCAAATTCTTTCTCAACCAAATAGCGTTAGTATTTGGTAGGCAATGTTTGTTTTAGCTTTTGTTTGGAAATTACTTTTGTATTTACAATGTGATGACACGTTTTATTCCTCTTTTTAGACCATGCAGACATCTCAGCAAGGCAGTGATTAGGTCAACCACTTTTCCTGCAAGTAATGTGTCCATGCTGACCCATACAATTCGGTGGGACATAGATTCAGCAAACGGTAAAGTAAAGGGCGCAGAACGGTCTAGATCGAATTGGCATCTTTAAAAACAGTAACATAAAATGAAACCAGAAGCTGCTAATGCGATAAAAGACTTATTTTGGTACAATTTACGTCATTTATGATGGATTCAAAAGTGGCGATATTGTTCATAGCAATATCAAAGTAAATTCATGCAGTAAATGTTAGGTCAATTTCCTAACAAAGTGTAGTATTTTACTGAATATCATCGACGGGAGGAGTGTGTGGAACTAAGCACGTTAGCTAATGTGTTTCAGCACAGTTTTTCTGTTCAAAGAACAGGGTCGAATTTCTCATGATTAAATAATGCATAACTTAGAACTGAATGTTACATCAGAGGCTAAAACTCCCCAAATATGTCTGACACAAAATTGTGATTGCATTTTGGATCAAAGAATAAACAACGAATTAGCAAGTTAAAAGAAAAGCAAATGAACCAGGCATAAACTTCTTAGGGTGTTGAAAAGACTGAAGCTCTTCGTAATTTGTGAGGAGTAGCTAAGGTAGTTATAAAGAGATGAGAAGGTGTAGACTATGCAGCTGATAAGGTAGGTTAAGAGCTAAATGGTGAATAGTGAGGTTGATGGTCGACGCTAGCGGCTGCCTTGCATAGATATCAGTGGAATTGCGCTCCATCGAGGTCTGGGCTAGTACGCATGCATCCGTGACGGAAGTGGAAGGCTTGGGGTCACTGGCTCGTCTTTTTACGATTCAACCACTGGTGTTTTACTTTGGTTGGCTCTGTTACTCTTCATTTTTCCACACTACTCTCCATACACTTGTGCCCTTCGAAAAGTCCCAACTCGCCACGCAAAATCTTTTTGCATTGTATTCGATTGTGGATTATTGCACGCATGTATTGCTGCATTGAATAAGGTGATGCTAAAGGAAGCGGAGGTGAGATTGGTGGTTGGTGGTGTTCACGGTGCTGTCGGCGACCTCATCAGAAGATGCATGAGCGCAAGCACATTAAAGTACATTTTGTGGAATGCAGCTGCTTAGTTCGCATTCGCAAACGCATCGTCAATTGCAAATAGCGTTGCAAAGTGAGTTGAAAATTGGTTCACATCAGTGTATGCAAATGAAATCATCCTATTTTCTTCTGCATTACTTTCTAATTTTATCATCTCTCCACTTAGTAATCCAGATACTTAACCATGCATGTACGTCAGTGTATCATTTTAAGGTCTATAGGCTGGTCTTTGTTTGCAAATTTATGCCTGCAATTGTTCTTAGTTATCGGCATCCTGCAATGTGTGCTTGGATGTTTAAAGCCCCACAGCAGACCAACTTTCGCATCTCAGTGAATATTTGCCTTAACACATTCGCAGATGGCACTTCTGGCAGCCATGACATTGCGAAGCATATAGTCGTTTAGTTATTTTGTTTGCAGCTACTAAGAAATCTGTCCACAGTTGCACTAATTCCACGACCATGTCCAATTGGCGACTGAGTGTTGCTCATTCACTTCTCGATTGGATTTTATTTGTATTTCCTCTTTATACTCTCATAGCTGCTCTGCACAATCTTTCTCACATTTTTCACAGCTTCATTTCCCCTTCATTCACTTCTGCAAGCACTACTCCATTCCAGTATGTGTGCATATCCACAAACACAACCACATGGTATTTTAGTTAATGCTTTTTACATTCAGTAAATTTCACAATTTTCTCATGATGTTTAGGCACTCTCTCTTCCTTCTATTTCTTTACCTTGCTTTAATTTGCTTGTTGCAGTTGTCTATGCACCTGTGAATGCAATCCACAAGGTTGCAATTTACACCATATCAACAGAGGAGCACTTACTAGGCTTTGATTGACGTTGAACACAATGATTACTACTGCCTGCAATTTAATTAATTCTTCCTTCAGCAAAGCCTACTCTTAAATAGCAATTTACACAATTTTTAAGGAAAAGTTTTGCTTGTACACAACCGAGAAGGGATGTCTTGTAGTAGTGCCATCGAGGCACCTGAAATGGCCTTGATTAGCAAGTCCATGCAAGGTGCTTATGTTGCCAACTTCACAAAGCAAAATCGAGGAATTTGTCAATATTTACTCATTTCACGGCTTACTTTGCAAAAATCGATGCAATTAACAGTGCATATTCAAATGCAAAATGAGAAGCTGCGAATCCCAAAGCCTTAATGCCTTTCACTCTATTAGATGCTTTCTTACCACTCTGAATCCCAACGTCCAATTTCATCACCAACAGCACTGCTTTCTCCTCAAGTATTACCTTATTCAGTAAAGTAACATATGCACGCAAGGACTAGCAACCGAACGCAGTGCGAAGAAAAGTGGTGACNTTACTTCTACAAGCACTACTCCATTCCAGTATGTGTGCATACAAACACAACCACATGGTATTTTAGTTAATGCTTTTTACATTCAGTAAATTTCACAATTTTCTCATGATGTTTAGGCACTCTCTCTTCCTTCTATTTCTTTACCTTGCTTTAATTTGCTTGTTGCAGTTGTCTATGCACCTGTGAATGCAATCCACAAGGTTGCAATTTACACCATATCAACAGAGGAGCACTTACTAGGCTTTGATTGACGTTGAACACAATGATTACTACTGCCTGCAATTTAATTAATTCTTCCTTCAGCAAAGCCTACTCTTAAATAGCAATTTACACAATTTTTAAGGAAAAGTTTTGCTTGTACACAACCGAGAAGGGATGTCTTGTAGTAGTGCCATCGAGGCACCTGAAATGGCCTTGATTAGCAAGTCCATGCAAGGTGCTTATGTTGCCAACTTCACAAAGCAAAATCGAGGAATTTGTCAATATTTACTCATTTCACGGCTTACTTTGCAAAAATCGATGCAATTAACAGTGCATATTCAAATGCAAAATGAGAAGCTGCGAATCCCAAAGCCTTAATGCCTTTCACTCTATTAGATGCTCTCTTACCACTCTGAATTCCAACGCCCAATTTCATCACCAACAGCACTGCTTCCTCCTTAAGTATTACCTTATTCAGTAAAGTAACATATGCACGCAAGGACTAGCAACCGAACGCAGTGCGAAGAAAAGTGGTGACGTGATGGAAACTGACTATGTGAAACGGCACAAATGGGCGCGCAAGTGTAGTACGTGCGAACGGAGAGTAGTAAGGTGAAGAGCAGCAAAAGGCGGAAGGTAAAGTGAGCCAGCAACTCCGTTTGTTCCACCACTTTCACCTTTAAACCCAGACCGACGAAGCACAACCTGATTGTTGAGCAGATCCACGAGTGTTTACTTGCCATCGTCGCTGGCGATCACCCTCCTTTACCAATTATACTTCAAATTCCAACTTCTGTTACTAACTGCACATTCAACCAATTCTCTCTTCTTTTTTTATCTTCATGCTACTTGCCATAATTATTAACATTTTAGTTCTATTGACGCTTGTTAGGGGTTAAAGCAGGCACTTCTTACTTCAAATGTAACCATGCACCTTGATATGCCCACGCTATCCATACTAAGGACAGGGTTTCACTGTTCAATAGAGGCCAAGATGCGTTTCAGAATCATGAGAACCGAAGCAAAGCACATCAATCTACAATGTGTGTTGAATTTATAAGGCTACATTGTTAATCAACATTCGTAAAAAGCATCACAAAGTGGATAGACATTTACTTACTTTGCTTAAAGCCACTGAGGCATCTGCTCACATAAGTTATTAGCCATAGTTAGTCGCTTCTGGGCTGGATCCCATTTGTATCACAGATAGAATTAAGACGCGTGTGCAATGCTGCAATCAAAGTAGCGCTGCCTCGAAGAGCAACCCATGAAATAGGCACACAAGCATTAAAAAGGGGCATTTGCTGTTCCACAAATTCGTCAATCTTCTTGAAATTCGCCAGCCCTAATTCCTTCCATTTACTTCATGCGTGAAATCAGCATCGATGGAAGCATAAGATTGAGTGCAGGGAGACCAATACTTGGCCAGAAGCTTGTCAAAGCCATTGCACTTTAGGGTTGGAGATTACCGAATCTGGAGGGCATGTGCATATGCACATTTGAGGCAAGTGTTGCTTGAATCTGGAAAGAAGCCTTTGTAGCACATGGAACAAAATCATTTGCATTTACTCACAGGATTTGGGAAAGCTAAGAAGAAATGAGGTTCTAGGCAGAATTCCTGATGCCCATTCTGACACGTTCAAACAGACAACAAATTGCTTTATTTGTCGTTAACCTTTGTTTTGTTTCTCGTTAATTTTCGCTCCATTTTATGTGACTGTTGAGGGTCTCGCTTGCAAATCATGTTCCAATTTTCATCACCCTCGTGTTTGTGTTTTCAAATTTGACGCATGTAAGCTAGAGTAAGAAAAAATTTGTTGTGTTTTCAGCTATTTCGCTAATAAAGTGAGAAAAATTTAATTAGCTTAGGCCTCATAACCCATTTTGACCTTCGTTGATTAGACGTACAATTTTGAACGCACAGCGCTGACGCTGACACTACGCACGCTGCAGAATGAAGTACTCATCATGTCATCTTATGCTTCTACCAAAATTGCCGCATGCCTCAGAGACATTTTCCTCTTCTTTAAAGTAGAATTGGAAAGCCGTCCCTTCAAACGCAAAACTGCGGGTCCAATGTTAGCTGTGCTTAGATTTTTGATAACACCGCTGACTTTAGATTTTTGATAACACCGCTGACAGCACCATGAATGCAGCATTTACTTTCAGCATCAACGTCACCGCCTCATCCTTTAGCACTACCTCATCCAGTATAGCAATATGTACATGATTTATTTCGCAGTAGAGTACCATGCGAAGGAGTGTAATGTGTTGGGATGAAAACTGAGTGTAAGAAGTGGTACAAATGTGCGGAGAGCAGTGCAGAAGAGTAGAGACCATCAGGGAATAAGGAAAGTAATGTAAAGGTGCCTGAAGCATGGCAAAATGCACCATTGAATCCAGGCGTTCCACTTCCGTCACCATCGTGTGTACCAACCCAGAACAACGTTAAATAACCTGAAATGAGTAGCACGCGTGCGTATGTAACCACGGTAACGTCACGTACATGGGGGAGGTGGATGAATTTAAGTAATGGTGGTGGCATATCCATATAGAATCAACTAAATAATTTGAGGTGACCTTGGCTTATCAACTAAATAATTTGAGGTGACCTTGGCTTTACCTAGATAGCGGTTAGGACTCGGATGTCCGCTCCATTACGGTAGACAATGTTTAATACTGAGGCAACAAACAGCAAGCTGGACCCAAGCTTTAAGTCGCCAAATGCCGTGCTCAGGACCATTTCAGATCAGGTTTCATCACTCACTCCCAGTCCTTCTTCAACATTTGCATGCAAAGGGCATCAGAGCGCATGGTGGTGGAAAAACTCATAAGTCCATCTTATTCTCTCAGAAGGCGGCTGTTACATTCGTTAAGCAAGATAGCAAACATAATAAGGCTGTAATTGAATGAAGCTAGCAGAAATTGAGTTCTAAAGCATTTGTGAAAAATCAGGCAAAATATTAAAATGGAGTAGAAGTATTTCTAAACAATAGAAAAGAGCACAATAAGACATTCATCAAGCATGAAAAGAGCACAATAAGACATTCATCAAGCAAAAGTAAATAAAAATGGTCTGTACAGCAGACAAACGGTTGTAAAGTATAGAAAAATACAGAAATAAACAAAAAAATTGATCGAACGGAAATCCTAAAAGTGGTTAAAGAAAGCAAACCACATATGTCAAAAAAATATGGCAATGGATATAAGCATGCAGTAATGCCAACTTGTAACAAAATGTGGATGATGGATGAGATAAGAATGTGTGAAAGGCAGGAGGATTACCACCAGTAGCAGCACCAGCATCATCACAATTTCGACGTGTTGGAAGAGGAGGAGGTTAACGAGTCGGAGAAGAGGACGTTAGTGCATATCAACTAAAGCAAAATGGCAGTGGAGGGAATGGCAGTGAGATAAAGCAGCACGTGAAGATGTGGAGGTAGAGTGAGACACTGAGCGCGGGCAGATGAGCGGGTGAGTGAAAGGGCGAAGGAAAGCTAAGCAGAATTTGCAAAATAGAGTGAGAAAACGTGGTGCACTGCCAACAACACTGAGCAATGTCTGTCAGTGATGTTGGATCACGCCACACTCGCTCACTCATTCCATAAATGCCGTGTAGCGGTCTTGTCTCCACTTGTGGAGGATGGCTTGTTGCGCACGATGTGCAACCGAAGCGGCATTACTAGTAGTGGTGGCAGCAGCATCATTAGGGGCGTGGGAGAGTGTGGGAAGAGAATCTTAGCGCATCTCGATTTCAACAACGTGGCAGCAGAGGGAGCTGCTGCGAGTTCGGGAGACACCTAGAGATGTGGGCGTAGAGCGCGACACCGAGAGCGGGTGGGCTAACAAGAAAGTGGGGAGGGAATGGTAGAGAGAGCAAAGTGGTGGGGATGGGGAAGCATAAAGAATATAAAGAAGGCAGAAGGAAAAGGGAGAGCAGCGCGGCGTGAGAGAACGTGGTGTGTTGGCAACACCACTGAGCAATGTCCATCACTGATGTCGGGCAGCACAACACTCGCTCACGTATTGTATACGCTTTCACCACAAATGTGACCCATTTTGAGCTCTGCCTCCGTTTGTGTACTTTTTTTTTTTTTCCACCAATCTTATTCGACGCCCCTGCATTCTGCTATCCCCAAATCTGTCTTCTTATTGGTTGATCTTAATGCCTGTTCCCTTAATTACCCCTTCCCTTGTTACTCACTGTATTTTACATTGATATTGGTGCCTATTTTTGTCAATAATTTTGAGTTATGGTGCCTATTTTTGTCAATAATTTTGAGTTACTTAGATTGCTGTATCGATTATTGGGGTTTTGCAGCAGGCTCTGCCCGAGTTCCCCTAGCTTAAGTATTGAAATTGTAGAATTTCTGGTGCCTATTTTTGTCAATAATTTTGAGTTATTTAGATTGCTGTATCGATTATTGGGGTTTTGCAGCAGGCTCTGCCCGAGTTCTCCTAGCTTAAGTATTGAAATTGTAGAATTTCTTTCTTTATGGTAGTTCGTCACGAACGATACTATCTCTGAAGTCAGTTTTTGCACCTCTGGTGACCAGTTGTCAATTATAGCCCTGTTTTCTTATTTTGCCTTGCTCCTGCCTTATTTCAACTAGGTGTCCCCCTCTTTTGTTGATCCCTCTCGTATGGCAATGTGTACGTGAATGCGATTTGCTCTGTAGAAACTGTGACACCGCATCGACTGACCAATAGTCTACAGTGGATTTTGCTATCGTTCTCTCGTCTGCACAACACATGTATAGGCTAAGATATACTCCACTAGTAATAAAGGCTGAAAATAAAATTCATGTTGCAATACCGAGGAACTGTAGGGTTCTCTCGGATGGTTTTGCTCTCTCATCAAACATGCATGAAGATTTCGGTTAAGGCTTAAATATTCATCTGCGCTGTTAAAAATCGTGTCCGATGTGAGCGAACGCACACTTACCAGAGCCTTCATTGGCCATCGACGATATCGCTTTACTGTTTTGAAACAGGTGATGCTAATAGATGAAGCAGTGGCGTTGGAGGCACTATTGATTAGTGGATCAGGGTGGGGTCGGCAGTGTCACCCAAAGACTAGTTAGCGCTTCTCTGCTGATGTAGTGAATACGCTGCCTCATAGATTGCATTCGCAAATGAGATCCAATCAGAAGTGACTTCACGGATTCCAGTAGTAACTTGGGCATGGTCGCACATTTAATGTAATGGGAGACAAGGAATAATGCTGGACAAAGCAAAATGCACTAATGTAATGCGCCAGTGGTTTGTTGAATGGCGGATGTTTGTGATGGGACTACTTTATTGCATTGTCGCCGTACCTTTGCGAAGTGGTATTTTATGTACACTACTATACATTCCACCTGAGTACGATGTCTCCTTTTGACTTGGGGAGGGGAAAAGCTGAGGGAGGAACTACACCATGCATGTATGAATTGGTTATGGAGATGTTTTGTTGCAGCCTAGTGCTTTACCAACCGCAGCGCATTTGTGTGGCTATGTGGCAGATGGGGCATTTTTGCTCCAGGTGGTGTGGATGTAAATATTTAGTTGGGTCACAGTTAATTGTCGACAGCACAGGTAATGAGTGCATTTCGAAGTAAAGCCCCCACTGCCAGAGGCGACGCACAACAAGAGAATGCTGTCAAGATTTATACGCAAGATAAGCGTTTAAATTTATGGAATCCATAAGTTGTGGTTTTAATTGTTTATTATATATTTGCAAAAAGAATCAACATCGCTNAGCGCATTTGTGTGGCTATGTGGCAGATGGGGCATTTACTTAACGGATTCCAGTAGTAACTTGGGCATAGTCGNGCCTCATAGATTGCATTCGCAAATGAGATCCAATCAGAAGTGACTTCACGGATTCCAGTAGTAACTTGGGCATAGTCGTACATTTAATGTAATGGGAGACAAGGAATAATGCTGGACAAAGCAAAGTGCACTAATGTAATGCGCCAGTGGTTTGTTGAATGGCGGATGTTTGTGATGGGACTACTTTATTGCATTGTCGTCGTACCTTTGCGAAGTGGTATTTTATATACACTACTATACATTCTACCTGAGTACGATGTCTCCTTTTGACTTGGGGAGGGGAAAAGCTGAGGGAGGAACTACACCATGCATGTATGAATTGGTTATGGAGATGTTTTGTTGCAGCCTAGTGCTTTACCAACCGCAGCGCATTTGTGTGGCTATGTGGCAGATGGGGCATTTTTGCTCCAGGTGGTGTGGATGTAAATATTTAGTTGGGTCACAGTTAATTGTCGACAGCACAGGTAATGAGTGCATTTCGAAGTAAAGCCCCCACTGCCAGAGGCGACGCATAACAAGAGAATGCTGTCAAGATTTATACGCAAGATTAGCGTTTAAATTTATGGAATCCATAAGTTGTGGTTTTAATTGTTTATTATATATTTGCAAAAAGAATCAACATCGCTGAGCAGTGCGCAAGCGTCATGTTCCATTTAAAACATTTTCTTCTCATGAAAACCGATTTGTTTCTTGTGCACATACTGACAAATGCAATGGACTCTGGCATCTTTTTACAAAGCACACCACATTCTCACTTTTCCCTTACCTTCGCTTCTAAGCTACTTGAATAGCAGTCACTTGTGATAACATTGAATCTATGCCATTGTTGCGAAAGCAATGGATTACACACTTCCGGGCTTCGCGTTCATGTGAATAGCCACAGATTCATGTAGATGTAAGCAAGGATCACCCTCACTTTCATATTCGTGCAGCTTAGGGAGCAGCAACTAATTTTACGTCGAAATGGTTTTTGCTTGGGCAGCACCAAATTCTACCTCAACACTAGTGCATAAAATATCATGTTAAAACAGCATTTGCATTCCTAATGGCCCAACTTGGAACAGATCATGCCAACAGAGCAAGGCTGTATCGAAATTCCTTTACTTGAGTGTAAGTGAAGCAGCATTTTGAAAATGCCAAAGTTTTGTTTAATGCTTTACGACAGTGACAAATATTGTCTAGTTCCACTTATCACGATATCGTGGCTTGTCCCTCCAGTTGTAGCGAATGGCCCTCTGACACACCTATGATACACGAAGTTACCTTGGCGCAAAATGCAGCAGAATGGGTCGTTTGGCTGTTTGGATGTTTAGCCACTACTTTTTGAAGAAGTTTGAAGTTTCTGTGCGTCGCCTTTAAATCCGAGGCATTGCACTGACACCAACTTGATTTTAAAAGATTTTATACTTGCTTGTCGTCCTCGGGTGACCAATATATTTAGTGAGGCACAGTCAATAAATTCAGAATGAAGCATGAGTTAATGGCATGTCTCACAATTTTACAGCAGTTCAAGACACTCTTCATTGTAAACGCCTCCCATTTTACCAAAATAAAATTAATCACCTCCCATCAAATGAAATACAAGTGGATCATCCATATTTTTGCAAAGCAATAAGTAGAACAAAATCCACCTTTGAAGTTGTATCGGTCTGAGTAATATAACTAGTGGCTTATTTCGATTTACACAAAATTGTGCGCAAAACATGCATTGAATTTGGTGAGCCTCTCAGTACTGATTGACGGTGCAGGCAAATCAAATGTGCTGCACTCGCAGGTTGACTGTGCCACCAGTGCCTGTTGTCATCCATTCGTGCCGTGGCAGAATATGGATAAATACACACAAGTGGCTAAGGACTTCAAAATGGACATCATGACTAAAGTATCACCAATTTGCACGTACCCGTTATAACAGGGAGCGCTTTCAGTTGGTTTGCAAAGAGCAATCATTTCATAAGAAGGCGGCAATAAAATTGGGAAGCGCATGTGCACAGACACTAAAGACTGAGTTCTTGTTTATCAGCAGGATGGATGCAAAGTTAGCATTGAACTTGGTTAAGCGAGAAATTTTTGCCAAGCAATGATGGCAATATCTGCTTTATATGTGTAGCCTTAAGTAATAGTTCTTGCGAGAACCACTCCCATCTAATTTATTAAGCGGCACACGTTCAAGCCAGAGGCACATCGCTATCAAAGCCGATTAATAAGCTGAACTGTCGATTTGTTGCTTTTTTCTGTTGCATGGCTGCGTCTCATCAGCGCTGCAACGAGCATCTGCTACAAGTCACTTACCACACTTGTTCCCAATGTTTAGTAATGATGTTTCTGTGTATATTTGTGGGAAACAACTGCAAAAGCATGGAAGACGAGGTACAAACGGGATCAAATTTAGTAGTAACTAAGCATAATTAGATAATGAACGCAATCATTTGTATAATTAATGCAATGGCGGACGGATTGCTTAGTGGCTGTAAACAAATAACCTTTATTCAGTACGTTTCATGATATTATATCTGCAGAAAGCACTTCAGTCGCTCAATTTGTGCCAACTGCGAATATGCTATGACGGGCATCCACTAAGATGCCAAGGTATGCCTACAGCAAGTCTTTAAATCTCTAAGCAGGCGTTGTAAGGCGTCGATGCCTAAAAAATAATTGAACCATAAATGCGCGAACAAACACTAGCCTAACAGAAGACAAAAACGCTTTAAAGGTGCACATCTTAGTAACAGAGGTGCTGATGAGACGGAAATAAAAAATAAAAAATTTTGCAAAAGAATATAAGGTCGAAAGAGACACGCTTAATATTAAACTGACTTATGTTCACAATATTTTCTCATTTGCATGCATTTATCTGAACCAATTTCTCAACTCTGCATCGCTTCATGCAATCAACAATGCATCTGCAGATCCAAAATATCAGCTGCATTCTGCGAAATCAAATGCAACGTGCTCACACTCATTCATCTTCTGATGGAGGCGTCAACAGCACCATGAACACGACATCCACAACCACCACCAACGTCACTGTCTCTTCCTTTAGTGTTACTTTATTCGATGCAGTAATATGTGCGTACGATAATCAAATACAGTGCAATGCGATAAGCCATGATAAGATAGGAACTGATTATACGAAGTAGCACAAATAGGTGCAGAAAAATATAGTAGCGGGGCGACTAAAGCAAGGTCCTGATGAATGGAATGTAGCAAGATGTGCTAACGATTTCAAGTGTTCCACTTTCGAATTTACTTAGACAGGTGTACTAACCCAGACTGACGTAGCATAACCCCGTAAGGCATCACACCCACAGGCATCTGCGCAAGACCACCGCTGGCGTCCGTCTGCCGAAGGATTTCAAGCCTTTTAGCAAACTACATGTTCTACTATTTCCTAATCTCGTTATCTTTTCCCAGCTACTTCCCACAAATCACTTGGAGTACATGCTTCTTTAGCACCCACCTGGTGTTACAACAAGTACACTTCATCTACAGATAAGAAAGCGTTTGCGTAGCCTTCATCAGGGACAAAATTTCGCGTTTTACAGGACATTGCGTTCAGGTTGTCAGCACATGAACTCACACGAATCGCATCAAACGAGGATTCTTGCTCTCACCCGTTTGTGTCTTCCTTCTTCTCAACTGACATTAATCGCTAGTTGATCGTCAATCCTAATTGCTTGCCTGTGTACCGGTGTAGTTAATCGCTCTATTAAGTGACGCGTTTCTTAGTCCTGTTCATTTATCTACATTCCACAACCTCTTCTTGCGCTCTTTTGCTGTTCTGCAGGGCACTCACTGACAAGCAGGTAAGTAGTGATGTTTCTGAGGCGACTCGATAGGATAGAAAAGAAATAATGCTGACGAGCTTAATTTTTACCTTAAACTTAAATGCAGGGCCGCCGAGGTGTAGCTAAGGGCGAGCACGTGGCCGGATGCGTCCGTTGAGAGGATACTAGCTGAACAGGAAAGAGGGAATCGCCCACACCCTTTTTGATGATGTGTCCAATAAAAGTGCCAAAAACACTACGTGAGCATCACTTGCGATTGTGCCTGCATCGTGAAGGCTGCACTGCTTAATGGATTCAATACCTCCAATTGCCTTCTGCATGATTATGTCGTGTGACCAGGAACGTCGCTACAGACCCGATAGCTTGCATTCTAATCGTCCACACATTCCTATGATTCCTTTTACTCGCTTCAGTTCATCCGCTTTCTTCTTTCCGCAGTTTTGCGAATTCATACATTTCATATGCGTGGCGACGTGTCGGCATGCACCACAATTCACCCTTGTATGTGAGCCTATAGGATAGAAAAGAAATAATGCTGACGAGCCTAATTTTTACCTTAAACTTAAATGCGGGGCCGCCGAGGAGTAGCTAAGGGCAAGCACGTGGCCGGATGCGTCCGTTGAGAGGATACTAGCTGAACAGGAAAGAGGGAATCGCCCACACCCTTTTTGATGATGTGTCCAATAAAAGTGCCAAAAACACTACGTGAGCATCACTTGCGATTGTGCCTGCATCGTGAAGGCTGCACTGCTTAATGGATTCAATACCTCCAATTGCCTTCTGCATGATTATGTCGTGTGACCAGGAACGTCGCTACAGACCCGATATCTTGCATTTTAATCGTCCACACATTCCTATGCTTCCTTTTACTCGCTTCAGTTCATCCGCTTTCTTCTTTCCGCAGTTTTGCGAATTCATACATTCCATATGCGTGGCGACGTGTCGGTATGCACCACAATTTACCCTTGCATGTGAACCCACGATCAATGACTTTAATCGAACCACTTGCCTGAATGTTAATCCTTCCAAAATGCGGATATTTTGAATTTTTAGCCACATGCGGTCATAAAGGGCAGTAACAATTGTAACTTGTTTATCTATCTGCCTATACCNCCGCAGTTTTGCGAATTCATACATTCCATATGCGTGGCGACGTGTCGGTATGCACCACAATTTACCCTTGCATGTGAACCCACGATCAATGACTTTAATCGAACCACTTGCCTGAATGTTAATCCTTCCAAAATGCGGATATTTTGAATTTTTAGCCACATGCGGTCATAAAGGGCAGTAACAATTGTAACTTGTTTATCTATCTGCCTATACCCAAACTTTTCATGCTCATGAGCGTATGCATGCGAGTGTGCATGCACAGGAATAAGACATGTGCTGCCGATTTGTGAAGAGCACTAAGTACCATGCCTTCCTTTGTATGACCTAATTATACTGACAACCACTGGAAAGTAAGGCTGCTCAAACGTGCTAAACAAATGTTTCTGAGTGATTTAGATATCAAATGATCAGAATAACTCTCTAACAGCATCTACCTTTCAATCTCTTAGGCAAGTAAGCACAGAGCATGGAAAGCAGCGAATCGAGCACATGCCTCAACCCAAATTTTTACTCATTTTCTTTGAACGCATAACTTAGATGTTACGCCATTGCATTGAAAAACGTGAGTGAATTAAGTGAAAGGACGTTGAGGCGAAAAGGCGACTGTGGAGTCACACAGAACTAAGTTTGTTAGTGTAATAGAGTCGGATGTTTAGATGTAATGAATTTTGGGAATTATTTCCACTTCCTTTTCAATTCGAATTTTACGCCTATTGCCTTCCCTTTCCCTTAATTCTTTGACTAAAGAGATTTAGCCAAGAAATTAGTTCCAGCGAAGTGCGTCGGTTCATTTCTCATCATTTACCAGCCTTTTAATACGTTACACCTCAATTGGGCTTTCGTTCAATGCTATCGCGGTTGCCACCGCGTACACACATGAATGATAAACGCTTGATTTCCAAGATATAAGCTTCTTCTTTCAGTGATTACATCTTCTTGGTGGGCTGCTTTGCTGTTTTCGACAAATATGATGTGTAACAGCTAACTTTAGTTCTATGTTTATGATAGGTGTGCATAGGAAATAACTAGGAGACTTTGTATCGTGATAACAGAACTACCTGGATGAAATTGATAGGATCAATGATTCAGTGAAATCGACATCTGCCCAACCCTTTTAAATAGTTAATGAAAAACGATGCATAGGAACTGCTAGCATAGCCAACAGAAAGCGGATTTGTCGACGCATGGCTTGAACCCGTTAACCCCTGGTGTACAGTGCATCTGTTGTCAAAATTAATTCGCTGTCAAATTATACTTCCATTGAGCGCAGTATGCATCACATGGACAAGGCGTCTACTCCAGTCAAATGAAGCTTTTAGCTTTTTGCCAAGTTGTGAGCTAAATTCGCGCTAGAGGCCAATTTGGCTGTTGAAATCCAGGACATCTTTTCTGCACGCTTACACGAGAGATCGTCAGTGTAGTGTGGTACGACAATATGGACTTGTGCTTAACTGCTCTTTTTAAAGCTATTCGCCTTTTTTAGCAGCAGTGTGAACACAACTGCATTAGGTCGTGTTTTTAGATGGTGCATGGCTTTGCAAGATCGCTGGTCCAGTCAAAGACGCACTGTATTTCCATTTATGCTGACTTGGCACATGGGTTATATAACAAATAGACTGCCGAAACCTAGAATCATATACTTGGCTAACGTAAACTACAGTAATCACTTGGGCGATCAGGAACAGCTCTACGATTTGTTTATTTAATTCCTACCAGGTCGGCGACTACGACTACAAGTTATGCAAAAGACTATATGTCGAGAACTGCCTTTATTACTTGCGTAGAATAAAGTTCTGAGGTGTAGCTTAACTATAATTTTGTCAAGTTAAAAACCTTCATGCACGATCCTAAGCATGATGCATTAGTTGAGGTGCCACAGTAGGAATGTAGCAGAAATTAAATTGACAATTCACCGTTGTCACTTAAGCGGCATATGAGAGGTCAATACTTAGCTCCAGTCGTTGCTAAAAGGCAGTTCATAAGCCTGTGGAAGGGGAATGCGTTTTGTACGTCTGAGCCAAGTAGTAGAACGGCTTTCGCAACTCTTGGCAAAAATAATCCCATTTGCACATTGTTGTTCCAAATGTTTGCGTTTAATCAACGATCTGTGTGGAATAGCATTATTAAGTGCAATTTGTTCATTAGTCGCAACTTAAGACCAGAGGGTGTTTCGCAGAGGGCTCATTTCTCCAAGCACTTACTCGCGATGGGAGTATCGACATCCTCGCCCTTCTGCTCCATCGCCCTTCATTTACATGGTCTCGGGGAGTTTATTTATTCTTTTATAGCCGGGTTTGATGAGCCGTAGGTTCCTTTTAGTAAGTACGTCCTAACAGAATAATGCCATGCGGCCTTCAGAGGAACGATGTCACAGCTTTTGTTCGGCATGCGCAATGCTAGTCAACAGGTCAGTTGTTCTCAGCATTCATTAGACCTGGAGGCTCCCAATGGCATTGCCCTTCTCTTCTTGGCGTACTTATTCGTAGAGGCGCCCACCGCTCCTTCTACACATGAGACCTTCAGTTAAGCCATTTAAATCGAGCAATTAAGCAAGTTGACGTCTGAAGAGGACCATCTCTATGCCATCGAATACAAACTACAAAAGCAACAATGCCACTGTATACTTAGGCCTTTAACAGCATCTCTTTTGAAAGGAGCATTTCAATGCATGCGACTGATGGCTGACGAAATTGCCGTCCAACGTTATAAAACCCGAATTGGAAATCGAAACGTGTAAAGCCATGCAAGGAAAGCTAGATTAGATGGAAAAAATGGATAAATGAAAGTTAGCTGTGACTAGTAGAAAGGGTCTAGCAAAAGAAGGAGATGATGAGAATGTTTTGTTGTCACGGCCTGAGTTGGTAATTGAATTGCTAATGGTAATGCAGCAATAGGGTCGTTGGTTTGCATCTTGCTATTTTTAATTCCAATTTCCTTTATTTCGGTCTGTTTCTCTCACTTGTGTCGTTTTGTAACTCAGCAACTTGGTACTGGCAATGTGGGTTAGGTGTATACCCTAAATAGACCCATTTTGTGGGCATGGCTGCGACCTCAAGAAGGGTGCCGCTGATGTCACCTGCGTTCCCTCCCAATGGCAAAACAGCCGTTAGCCTTCGTTATCTTGGTAAATGAAACGATTTCTTTGGCAAAAAGCATCGCAACAGAAGTCAAATTTAGGCGTAATAAATTTAATTGCATGTGTTTCCTAACCTCCACAGACTTCCGGTGATGTCTGTCCTTTTGTGCCCCATTTCCTTGTGATGACCGTAGTCATGTGGACAGAGAAACGACCTTAACCCTGTAACAAAGGATGAGAGAAGCCATAAAATTTACCGTAGGTTTGGTTGCGTCCAAGAGAAACTGCGTGGATGCCCCTTTAGATTGTTCTCGGCTTACAGAATGAACGAATTCTTTGGAAGAAAACAGTATAGATAATGGTTCACCTGATCTAGAAGTGTAGTGTGAGGAGGCACAATGTGAGGATGTCAAAGCTAATCACCTAGTAGGCTTCCGACTTTGCGAGTAACGCGGAGCCCTTAGCGTCTCTCGGATTTGACTTTGACTAGTTAACTGAAGGAGTTGGTCACTTTGACACAGGCAACTATTCCGTTGCTCTACGCACATATGGGGTAGCCTACAAGTGTCACTACCGAAAGTTGGGACAACCTGTAGCATTAAGATTTGCCAATGAGAGCTTTGATGAGGGTACTCTTTTCACTACTCTGAGGTGAATCGGGAATGAAGGGTGGGTTTTTCCCCTTGAAGAGCCCTACGCCATTAGACAACGATGGTGTTTATGGTGTGTGGTACAGTTGGGTTTGCATTCGTTTTCGGATCGGTTGTGCACGGTTGTTGCGGTTTGTCCAAAACAAGAAAGTCTGCAGCATAACCATTCTCTTAATTCCCTCCACGTCTGCCAGGCATTCGGTTGGGCCTTCATTGTCACCAAGTTTGGAAAATTTGTTTAATTAGTCAGTTTTCTAAAGAAATCAAGTCAAACTTGCACTTCAATTTAAGCAATGATAGCTTGCCAGGTCTACAGCAGATTTCTGTCCTAATTCCTCTGATGCTTCCATTTTGTTTCAACCATCCTCGGATTCGGCAGCATGGGATGCCGAACGGTGGAAGTGGTTGCTGTATCATGGGAAAAATCATTGGTTCATTCGGGTCTTTCATCCCCATCACCTTCCATACAAAATTGATTCCTACATTAGTAATTCACCTTCTTACTCCTAAGAACATTACACTGACTTGGCTTGGAGGGGTTTAAAGGGGCATGCAAAATTATGGCCGTTTAGAAGCATAAGGCTAACATTAAAAATGAGTTGTTCGTTCAACCACCCAATCATGAATCTAACCATCCACCTGGCTGCTCATTCGTCTGTTTGCTAAATGCTTCAAAATTAATCAAATAGAATAGGCTTAAAAACCATTATGCCACTTGCGGTTGACTGTACGGTCGAAATTAAGAACGTTTGCAATTCAGCATCATGCATCTACCGTCAACCTACCTTGGAGACACTTGCCCAGCACCTCTGCTTAATTGTCAATTCTAACTGCTGAATTACCACATAATGGCCAAATTGGATTACTTGAAATGTAGAGTAGTTGACAAAAAGGCGCTTGTCTCCTGATGTGACAGAGGAAATTTCAAAAGCCTTGCGGTATAATCTCTACGCATTTATCAATTATTATGACGATTGATTTGTGTTTTTTTTATAATGCCGACATTAGAAGACCACCCCTGATAAGCAAACTGTTAACTTTTAAAAGAAGGGATAAATAGCCGAGCTCAGCTTAGTTTCGCCAAGACATGACGTGGAAGCCAGCAAAACTCGATGCACGTCATTTAAGTGCCTGCACTGCTAACACTCCCATTAATCTGGTCAGCGAACGAAAACAGTTAATTATATGTCATTTCCTCTTACTGGAGGAACACGAGAAACCATTTCCAGACCTCGGTTTACATGACCGATGGTACACTTTTTCGTCAATTCCCCCATACGTTTTTATCCTCACTTAAACAGAGTTCATGTGCTGGTTTTCGATGCAAATTATTTACGTCTATAGCCTGAAAATGAATCCGAGTCAAAGTCAATAACGCTCACGGTAATTAACGAGCCGCTGAGCAGTCCTTGAGCGTCCCTCATCTATCCACTATTTAAAGAGTACTTTCGAAAATATCCGTCTTAAGAACGCATTTCAAGGAGGCTGCTCTTGGTTAACATAGGACGATCCTGTCAAGCGATGATGTCTAGCTTGAGCGCGGAGAGGTTTTCGAAGACAACGGTGAACATAATCACCTGCGCGGAGCCGAATAGGGTGAAATTGCATTTGTGAGTACGGTCTACTATAGATCAAACCATGGTGAAACATCATATCGTGCCAACCAGGCATCCTTATAACATCCTATTTTCCGCATCGCATTGGTGATTGTCCTTCATTGTGCTTGCTCCTCTATACTGAAGTGCTTAAAGTCAGGTTATATTGTGGCTAGGGGTATACTATACAGAACCGAATTTCGCAATTGCATGCACTGTGGTGAACTTGTACCGCTTCGCACATATGCTGCTTCCTTTGATGCCAATCCCTGAAATGAATTGCCTACAACTTGTATTTCCATGCTAAATGCAGGATTTAATGTGAGTCTCTCGATGTAATATCTATGAAATCTAAATGTACTTTTTAGGTCAGAAACGGAAGGATAATTCAAGCCTACTCGTAGACGAATATGGTCTCGCGTATCCTCCTGGAGATTATAAAAAGGTGTCTGCGAATATCCACCTTCNTTATTCTCGGCCGCAATAGATGCAGGGGTTTCTTTTGACACCGACACCGACCAATGCTAAGAGACGCTAGCTCAACTCGTCACTGACCAGCGAGATCGGCTGCTAATCGGAAAATTTCTTCATTGTGATTAAAAGCCTGGCGAGGTTGACAAGGAGTACGCTTGGGATCAGCGACCCTAAGCAGAATGAACCTTTCAAAGTGTAACATCAGACAGAGAGACAAATTGGGTGGCGGCCCAGTTCAGGGCCATAGTCCGATCACCAAGTATTGCAGCGAGGCTCCATGTCATGAGGACTAACGATCTCTATCAGTTAATTGATGTCGCGACAAGGAAGTGTCAGAAACTCTGCCTGACACCGCTGTACCAGACGTTTAATCGCCAGCCAAACCCTACACGTCCACATTTGACTCCGTCACACCATGAGACGTCGGATCTCATTTATTTATGCAAGTTTTCGGCAAAAGAGCGGGGTGTCCATGCAGATGCCTCCTTGACTTGTTTGCTGCTAAGTCAACAGTACAATCTCAAGCTTAGCCAAACCCGTGCAGCAAGTTTCGCACCGATTTTCTCGCTACAAAACTACTCTCAGCAGGAGGAGTGCTGATAGTAAAAGGAAAGACATCCGTGAAAGTCTTAGTGTGAATAGATATATAAAGGTTACAACTCGCTAGATTCCCAGAATTGGTTTGAGGAGTTTTCAGGCATCTTTATTGCAACCACAGGGGGATCGTGGTGAAAGAACCAAAGCATTTACCACGAGAGCGCCTCAGGCTCTGGAGAGTGACCGCGTTCATCTACAACCAGGTTTAGATTGTTCTCTTGCCCGCAAAGCATATTTAAAGAACATGGGCATTACAATCGACGCCGACAAGGGCCACCCTACAACCCTCTATTAAATGCCTTCAAGCCTCTTCTTGCATAAAAGATAAAGGTGTCTCAGAAAAATAAACTTTCTCTTGTTAGACATGGGCGCGGGGGTGGAGAATGGAGTAAAGGAATAGCTGAAAACGTGGCCTACATGAATAATATGCAGGGGTCTAGAGCACTTACATGAATTACGGAGATGTTGCCTGTGGAGCATTAAGGACTCGGTTTGTCGTTTATGTTTAAACTACGCACTATGTTACTGCGATTTAACACTAGTAAAATACTTGGCACAAGTAATAGTGCGTTTGTTGCATGCCCAACTCTCAATACCGTCTACTGTCACTTAGATGGTCATTGTACCTTCGTCGGATAGGCTGACCTCTAGGTCACGCTAGTGGTTTGATCCCTTTCCGCACGCCGATCATATTTTCTTACGCATTATTGTCGACTTTTATCCTCAGACGACTCTCAAAGAGCTGCATTGGTGTTCGCAAAATGCATTTTTGCATGCGCGTATCAATCGATTACGTTTAAATCCTACACATCGACACTTGGACAAATTTAAGGGCACAATCATGCGCATCATTGTCGCTAAACGTCTTTGACATGGTTTATTAGACTTCTGTAGACTGGAAAGTGCAGGAAACGCGTGTTGAAGAATGTAAAAGATATTTGTAAGAGATGTGAATTTGGCACAATAAGCAATGCACAGTTGGGCTGCAATTAGTAGATCCATCCACAAACACTGAAGATTGTAGCAAAGAGAAGGATCACCGTGTCCGAAAAAGGTTGTGGTGTGTGGGAGAATGGTCTCCAATCATTCAGTAAGGGTGACGCGAGCAAGGCTCCATTCACTTTCTTCAAGGTGTTAGGCAACTAATCTACTTGGCAAACATTGCCACAGGTATCAAGAAGAGAAATTTATGGCGTTGAAGTCTGCTATAGCCTTCTTGATCTTATCGGGTGTCAATTTGGATTTCGCTAGCGCCTAGAATCAGGTGACACTGCCACCACTTGATGGTCACCGTCTTCAGCAGATGTGTAATGACGTTTGCCGTCCACTGGTGACAAGTCCTTGCAGTATGCAGCCTCGAGAATCAAGGGATCAAGTCGACCACCCACGGTGTCTTTTGAAGTAACTTGAGCTGTTAGTTGACTCCTGCAATATCTGAGCACTTTTTAAAATTGTGCATGAGATTGAACCGAAAAAAGGCCCGCAGCGACTTTGAAAGCTTTATTACCTTCTTAATCCTCCAGTAACCGCAATGCGTTGCTCCCTCTTCTGGCATCAGTTCGCACTGGTTTAGTCGCAATGCTGGCCATCAGAAGGGCTAGACTCCGCGCATATGCCTTTGTTGCAAACCCTACCCATTGGCCATCTCGTGTGCCACGACCTGTGCAAAGGGTGTATGCTTCTAAAGGCTTCTTTTCCCCTGAAATCTCACATGACCTACCAGAGTCAGTGATGGGGAAATGGCCTGAGTCTGAGAGGAGCACGTTCTTGGGTTTGAGGTCCATGTGCACAATGCGCATAACATGAGGACATTGCAGACCACAAATAATTTCACAGGAGTAATGTCACGCATCGCCTCCAGGCATGTTGTCAATGTGGTAGACGAGAATAGGGAGATTGCGACCACTACCTTGCATGGCACGAAGGTAGGTGGTGTTGGTACAATGCAAGCCCCAAAAGAATGCGGCTTTTACAGGGAACGCGTATTATAGTTGGAAGGGTTTGCAGGAAAATGTGATTAATTACATATTACGTGGTTTCGTCACAACCTTAATTGGGATGTTCCCCATAAACCATGGATTAAGTTCCTCGAAAAACAAAGCGTGGTGATTGCACGGGCCTACCTTCAGCAAGACAGAATAATGCAGTGAAGTATGTGTTGCAAGCAAACCAACCCAATTCATCTACCGTAGCGGTGCGTGTTTTCAGTAAGCCAATCAGCTGCAAGTATGTTTCCTACTGACTCCTTGCATGTGGTACGAACCCAAGCGGTGTGCGTGCGCGAAGTCATTTGTCTGCATCTCTGTGGGCTTCAGCTCCATAGCAATCCACTGACTTCAAATGAAGGAAAATTATTCATTCTTCTGTTTAAAAGGAAGGAAGTGCCATGATGCTGGCATGGATGGTAGGGTTTGCCGGCTCTAGAGGGAGGACCAATGCACGAGGTGGAAATAACCCCTGTATTTATTCTACTGATGACAGCATTTCCATGTCTAGCAGGTTAAGGATTTAACGAAACCACACGGTTAAGTTCAGATGCCCCTTATACTCATCCCACCTTATGGACTTTGTATCACGCACGCTCTACTAGTACTTGGTCCAAATCCGCATTCGCATCCACATTCTAGGCGAAGAAGATGAACTCCTACACCACGATTCGATTTCCATATTAGTGTTCCTCTTTCATCCTGCCTTAATTATATTCACACTTACCTGACTATGTGTTTGTCCGTATGATCCTCTTCTGTTACTCGATTATAACCCATTGCGTGCTTGTACAAAACACTGGACACACAAGGCGTAACATGCTGATATGAGTATGCAGACGGGGGTTCAGTTGTTAGGACAGGGTTGCAATGCCATCTGACGCTTCGTCTTGTAAACACGCAGTCAGTTATTAAGTAGCGTTTAGTCACACCGCGAATGACTGCGTGCTTTACCAAGTCACAGGATGTAACTCATGACAGCTAGTTAGGCTGCGTGATTGTTTAGTTGTATGTAACATCTAAAAGGGAGGAAATCTGACAGTCAACTTTAAAAAAGCACATTTTGCCAAAGTTGCGGGCATAATCAAAACTCAATTTTGAATGAGTCCAAGTATATTAGTGAGTGTAGAAGCATTTCGATAGTGAAATGTACTGATTTATTTGCACGATGTCAGATCAACACCTGAGGAACTCTGGCACTCGGGGGCATAATCAAAACTCAATTTTGAATGAGTCCAAGTATATTAGTGAGTTACTGATTTATTTGCACGATGTCAGATCAACACCTGAGGAACTCTGGCACTCGGATACTGCGCAAATGGTTCTATTATAATCTCTCCAGTGGCATCAGTTTGCCATTGTTGTGCGACGTAGTGTGGGTCGTGCAAGGAATTAGTGGCCAAATTTGCTCACTGCAAGGTACAAGCCTGACATCTCATGATTTCGCGATAAATCTCAAATGTCTGATCCATTTCAACACTCCGGATCAGCTTCTTGTGCCCACTCCTGTGTCTGATTCTATGCAGGAGTGCATTTGCAGCCTCAACAATGGAGCCACATGCACAAGGCATCTTCATCAGGAGTCCAAGTAGCAACTAACAATGCCTCTTGAAAGTAACGAGAAGTGTATCTAGCTAAACAACTAGTGATACAAAGTGAGGAGGCAGTGAGGAGTCAGCGTATTCCAGGTCAGAGATGGCATGCATGGCACAAAATTGTCGCCCTTACTGGCATTGGCGGTGGTAGACAGGTAGAATATGGCGTTCAAGTGATGTATTAGAAGATGGATGAAGGTGAACTGAAGTATGCTGACAGGTCACAATGATTTTTAGGCTTTCGTTCGCGAAAATATTGAACTAGCCTGCGGTAGTCGGCTGGTTAGTTGCGCAATGGTAAAGGGCTGCGGTGCAAGTCAGTGACATCTTCCGTAGGCTACGTTAATTGACAAGCGCCTTTAGGTTCGGATTAGGAAGTGTGTACAAGCAATCTACCCATCAGAACGTACGCATGCCCTGCTTGACTTTGTGCCAGTAAAATAACTGAGCCAACAAGGAGAGGCCTGACGCAGTTGCGAAACGCACAACATACAAAAAGATGAAGCAACAAGAACAAATGGAATTGGATATTATTGCCTGCGAATTCACGCCTTCCGTGTTGTTAAGTGGAGTGCCTATAAACTAGGTAAGCGACAGTGCTCCATATCTTAACGACATTGCCTTCTCTTATCTATCTGAACAGACTCACGAACGATTAAACTCTATTCCCCATTTTAGGCAGTTGACTCTACATACATCCCTTAATTCCTGTGAAATTGGTGAAGTAGATTTTGCTACCACTGGAGACGTCTTTTTGGATGGCATTTATATTGCATTTCCATAAGCGTGCTTTGCTACGGCGTTCCTGAAGGCCTAGCAGAGGACACTGGCGAAAATGTTGCTTCCATTCGACGCATATGATGACTGCAGTTAATCGACAATTGACTGCGTCCCCTCAATGTGTCAGCATTTCAACACCCTTACCTCCCCCGACAAGTGGAATTAACTGGGTTGAGAGCCAATGTTGGAGTGGCTGTGTGGTGGAATACCAACGCAGCGATATTGCCTCCCAAGGGCAAAGGTGTTCGCACAGTGAAGTTGGCAGGAAGGATTTAAAGGCTGCATTGAGATTTGCACAGCAGTGAATGAGTCACTGAGTGCGCAGAACGGTAAATCGCAAGAGAGTACGATGTTGTCAGAATGATAAACGCGATTGAGTCATTCGAAATAATTTGGTACACAATATTTTGATAGGTTTATCACGCCAACAAACTCAGTACGCGCACGTATGTAACCACGACTGCATTTTGGAAATGCCACGTACAAGGGGGATGCAGATGAATTTAGGTAATGGTGGCACATCTGCATGGAACCGATTAAATGATTTGAGGTCTTCACGTGTGATATTTACTTAGGGGTCGGTTAGGGCACGTATGTCCATCACATTACAATAGTCCATGTTCAATACTGAGGCAACAAAGCGCAAGCTGAGTCTAAGCTTTGATTTGTAAAATGCCGTGTGGAGAACCATTTTTTGGGGGATATACCACCAACTCTCAGCAGTTATCCAACATTTTAGGCACAAGGCATCAGAGTGCATGGTGGTTAGGGGTTATAAGTCCGTCAGACTTTTCTAGACGCCAGCAAAATTCATAAAGTATAGAATGCAAGTATTAAGGAATCGGTAACATATATCAAAACAAGGTTTGAAAAAAACTAATAGAAGTAGAGTCCAAAAGCGTTAGTGCATAATCAAGTGGAAGAACAAAAAGAACTGGAAATAGTTCTTAACAACAGAACAGCGCAAAGTAAGGCGGCTGAAGAATTTTTCGAAAAAAGATAGAAAATAAGACAGGTGGATCCAAGGGATGGGCTAAATGTAGATATAGAAGGTGTAAACACATCGGACAAAAATGTATGGCCACTGAGAAATATGCAGTGATGAGGAGCCGTAACAGAACGCAAAGGATGGAATGGCGAACACCGTAGGCAAAGGCAGCAATGTTAACAACAGTAATAGAAACAGCAGCACAAAGAAATAGAAGGAGAGGAGTGATGAGTGCGGCGTGAGGGAGGGTGGCGCGTTGGCAACAGCACTGAGCAATATCTATCAGTGATGTTGTGCCGCGCCACACTCGCTCACTCACTTCACAAACGCTGTGTAGTTGTCTTGTCTGCAGCTGTGGAAGATGGCTTTGCGCGCACTGTCTGCGACCACAGCAGTACTACTAGTAGTAGTAGCATCACTAGGAGGTGTAGGAGGGGGTGGAGGAGGGATTATTGGTGCTTCTCGGTTGTAGCAACGTGACAGTGGAAAGAGCTGCCACAAGTTTTGGAGGCACCCAGAGAAGTGGGCATAGCGTGAGACGCCGAGAGTGCGTGGGTGAGTGAGTGGGTGGAAAAGTGGGGGAGAGGGAGGTAGAGAGTGCAAAGTGGTGGGTTGAAGGAATGATTGTTAGGGATAAGAAGGCATAAAGAGGGCAGAATGGAAAGGAGAGGAGTGCGGCGTGAGGGAGCGTGGCGCGTTGGCAACAGCACTGAGCAGTGTCTATCAGTGATGTCGGGCAGCGCCACACTCGCTCACGTATTGCATACTCTTTCGCCTCCAATATGAACTTATTTGCATTCTGCCTTTGCTTATATACTTTTTCCACCAATTCTATTCGAAGACTCTTCATCTTGCTATCTCCTAATCTGTCTTCTCATTGGTTGACCTCAATGTCTGCTCCCTTATTTCACCCCCTCCAGTCTTTTTACTCATCCTATTTTACATTGATATTGATGCCTGTTTTTATTGACTGTTTTGAGTCATTTAGACTGCCACTTCTATTATCGCGGATTTCCGTAGCAGGTTCTGCCTGAACCCTCCCAGCCTAAGTATTGAAATGATAGACTTCGCCTCTTTATGGTAGACCGACATTAACGATACGCTCTACTCACACCACGATGTCAGTGTTTGCACCTCTGGTGAACAGTTGTCACTTGTAGTCCTGTTTCCCCATTTTACCTAGTTCCTGCTTTTTTTCCAATTAGGCATTACACTCCTTTGCTGATCCCTCTAATTCGACGAGATGTATGCGAATGCAATCCGCGCTGTAGGCACTGTGACACTGCATCGAGTGACCCAATAGTCCACGGTGAATTTGGCTATCGTTCCGTCGTCTGCACAGTGCATGTGTACACCAAGATATCTTCCACTGCTTGGAGTAAAGGACCAAACTATATTTTATGCTGTGAAAACAAGGAACTGTAGGAATCTTTCGGATGATCATGCTCCCTCATCAAGCTTGCAGTGGATTTTCAGCCAGGATTTTTATCAGCGTTTGTGCTAATTTGGGTTGTGTCCGATGCAAACAAACGCACACTTATCAAAGCCTTTTTTGGCCATCCAAGATATCGTGTTCTCATTTACCGCATCTCTACAGACATCAAAACATCCTACGGATCATCAAATGTCCATTAAAATGAATTAGTTCCTTCTATTCCTCCACGTGTAGCTGCGGTAGCAACTAGATCTGACGAAAGAAATGATGAAGGTAACCACAGCAGGCAGCCAACAGTGGCTAAATCCTCCAATTTGTCAGCGAATTAAGTTATCTCTAGCTAGCAAATCGACCTTACAGGCACCATCAAAATTCATTGAAATGAGCAATTAGACAAGCGAAAGTTCAAGTGGATCCGGTGCGTTTGTGGGACTGCATTCGTCTGATGCGATCAAATATTAGAGGGTTGCCACAGCTTTGAATTTCTGCCTCATTTCTTGCTAGTTACCAACCAGAGGGCGAAAGAGTACAGATTTGCGCCTTTAGAAATAGTCTTTATTGCCAGCTTAAAAAGCTTCCTTAGGATTACTGGAGCGTTCCGCGTTAGAATCTTATGCGGGTAGACTCGTGAGATGCTCATGGTTCCATTTTTCCAACCGAGCTAAACAGGTTCTGTCTTCTTGGTAAATTCTTGTCCGTAAAGTACAATTCTACCCTCGTGGTATACTTTAGTTCTAGCCCTATTTATAGTTGCCCTCCGAATTAGAGCATGGCCTCCAGTACATGGACGCAGCATATCCAAGCGTAGTGTGTTTGTTTTAGAGGATCTTGCATTTATCCCTATCTGATGGTACATGGCTTGCTCCACTAAATTGTGCTTCTTTCTTGTCATCTTGTTTTATGAACGTATCTATAAGCCCATTTCCGTAATTTTCCTGCAAACCTCCTGGTAAACCCTCCCTTCGACTAATTACCGAGCCGGTCTGATTTTCCTCAAAGTCGGCTGCCACATCTATTGGAGGCAATAGCAAATCTTATAAGGTTCGAATTGCGAAGGGAGAATGAGGGACACTTATCAGTCTCTAGAGAGGAACTGGAGAGAATTTTCTGAATTTAGTGAAATTCGAGCCTGAAATCTTTCGTGTAGAATCTAGTGTGACAGTAAATAATTAGCAAAATGACCTTGCCAAATTTTACAGATTGGAAGCAATAGGGAATGCACAACTACACTCAGACACTCAGCATCACAGGCGCAACTCATCCTACCCCAAACTGGCCTTTCACGTTCATTCCTGCCGACACATTAAGTGCAGGCAAGATTATCACCTCTACAACAGTAGTTGGTTGGTTAGTTGATTATTAAGTTGATTAAAATAACAAACGTAGAACCTCGACTCATCTGGAATCACAACCGCTACTTACAGGACGCCAGTAGTTCTAATTAATAGGGTCTACAAATTGCGAAGGAAATCTAAGCAATGCCTAGCAAACTGTGTCACAAATTGTGTAATTTTTGCAACAAATATTGCATAAATTAGAACGAGCGCCAGATGGGTTAAATGACTGGATGCAAATAGGGTAGCATAAAAAGACAAAAGGAATAGAGGGAGAAATGCATCAGGAGGGAGCGTGGCGCGTTGTCTATCAGTAGTGTTGAGCAGCACCACATTGCCTCACTGGACTCATAAATGCTGTGCTGTGTTTATGTCACCAGCCGCACAGGATGGCCCGGCGCACACCGTATGCAACCGCAGCAGTATTACCGCCAGAACTGAGCAACTGGAAATTTCGAGATTGCTCCTTATAGTGACTGGGGTACTTACAATTACAATTATACGGTTCAGTGCAAATCATGTGGCACCATCAGCACGAATTTATGTGGTTTAGCATGAAAATATCTGTACCATGTAGAATGGTTGAGCCAACATTTGTCGAAGTGCAGGTCTGCCAATCAGACTCGGTTTGTGACAGGAGTTGTGACACTAACCTGGCTTATTTTGCACAGCATGATAGTAAGCATGGGTTTCCAGCATCAGCGTGAGCTATCCCAAGGCAGGCCCTTAGGATAGCCATCTTGACTGAGGATACAGCATAGGCTAGAATAAAGAAAGTGCAACGCCTTAAATGTGCGACTCAAATAAACTGTGAAGTCACTTTGGTTTAAAAATTGGTAGTGCATTCAATGGCCGCCTGTGGATAAAATTATAGATTAACCCCATTTCTGAAGCCCAATATTCAGAGGCTGATAACCATCCATGCAAGTGTTGAGAATAAAATCTATGGTCGTGGGCGCACATGCATAGGTGAAATATGGTGCAATCCGACGCGACACCATGTGTATTCAATACATGGAACTGAAGAAAGTTGATTAGTAGGAGCAGATGAATTAATAGATAGGGTTGATTATAATGGGAGAAGTAAGCCATTGACTGCGAGTAGGTGCAAATGACAAAATCATACGAAAGGCTATGAACTACTAATGCAGCACGAACTGCATGGCATAGGAGCATTTCCAACTGCTGCTGATGCTGTGATTATAGTACTTGCGGTAGCCTTAACAGCACAAATGGTGTGGATGATTTGCTCTTCTGTTCCTAGCTAGTACTGCTTCAACGAACGCATTTAGCTACCTGTTAATGCTCAGCCACATGCCGATGCTCCCACATAAGTTAGAGTTTAAAGTGAGAATCGTGAGCAAAAATGCTCTTCCATTATGCCAGGTTGTAAGAAAGAACTACGATATGCGCCACGTAGTAGGTGAACTACGATATGCGCCACGTAGTAGGGTAAAATTGGTAAAGGCACACAGCCAGTGAGTATGAAGTCGATGGTCTGCTGGAGGTTAACGTCAATTAGTCGGGAGAGAGACACCGATGTATAAGCGCAAGAACTTTCTCCTGGTGCGCTTCGGGTGGGTTCATGTGATTAGCCTGAATTCGTGGTGTTCAGTAAAATGTGAAACGCTGCCATCGGTTTGAGTGGTGTGACCATTTTGAGGTGCGTATTAGCAACTTGGAAAGCGGTGCTTCCCTATCTGAGATCGAAGTGAACTTTCTGTAACACTAGACGAATATTAAGGAGGGTGACACTCTTAGTGATTTGCGGGAAGCAACTGGGATGGTAGAACAGAAAAGAGGAGCAAAGTATTATGTATTTGGCTAGGGAAGGCTGAGAGTTAGATAGTAATTGACATGGAAAGAATGAACACCAGCAACAATCTTGCGTAGGTGACCTTGGATCTAAGCACTCAGTTCAGGTTATTCAACGTTGTTCTGGGTTGGTGCGCATAATGGTGACGGAAGTGTAACGTTTGAATTCAATGGTGCACTTTGCCACATCTCAGGCACCTTCACTTTACTTTCCTTATTCTCTGACATTCTTTACTCTTCCGCACTACTCTCCGCACACTTGTACCACTTCTACAATCAGTTCTTATTCTATGTGCTAAAGGAAGTTGCAGTGGCGTTGGTGTCGAAAGTAAATGCTGCGTTTTATGGTGTTGTCAGTGGTGTTATCAAAAAATCCAAGCACAGTTAACATTGAGTTCGCAATTTACATATTCTACGAAGTTGTGAGCCACTAGTGTGTGTTCAAGGGAACCGCTTTCTAGTTCTTATCTAAAGAAGAAGAAAATGTCTCTTAGGCATGCGCCAATTTGGTTGGAAGCATAGGGTGACATGATAAACACTGCATTCTGCAGCTTTCGAAGGGTCACCATCAGCACTGTGAGTTCGAATTCATGTGTCCAATCAACGAAAGCTAAGATGGGCTATAAGGCCTAAGCTAAGAATTTTTTTCTCCTTATTACAGAATAAATAGAAACACAACACGTTTATTCCTACTCTAGCTTACGCGCGTCATATTTGAAAGCACAGCCACGAAGGCGCCAAAGATTGAAGCATGATTAGCAGACGAGATCTTCAGCAGCCACATAAAATAAAGTGAAAATTAACGAGAAACATAACAAAGGTTAACGACAAATCAGGCAATTTGTCGTTTATTTAAACGTGTTAGAATTTGCATCAGAAATGCTGCCTGAGACCTCATTTCTCCCCAGTTTTTTAAATAATGTAAGTTACTGCAAGTGATTCTGTTTCATGTGCTAAAAAGGTTTTCCCAGATTGAAGCGAAACTTGCCTCAAATGCTTAAGTGCACATGCTCTCTAAATATGGTTAGCTCTAATGCTAAAGTGCAATGGCTTTGACAAGCTTCTGGTTAAGTATTGGCTTCCCTGCACTCAGTCTTATGCTTCCCTCGATGCTGGCTTAACCCATGAAGTAGAAGGAAAGAATTGGGGACTAACAAATTTTAAGAATGAAAGAATTGGGGACTAACAAATTTTAAGAACGCTGACGAAATTGTGGAATAGCAAGTGCGCCATTTTGATGTTTGTGTGCCTCCTTCATGAATCGCTCTATGAGGCAGCGCTGCCCTGATCTCTGTTACTCAGACTTATACTACAAGCGACTCTTCATGCAGCTCACTGACAAGCATGTATGTTATCAAAAAATCCAAGCACAGTTAACATTAAGTTCGCAATTTACATATTCTACGAAGTTGTGAGCCACTAGTGTGTGTTTAAGGGAACCGCTTTCTAGTTCTTATCTAAAGAAGAAGAAAATGTCTCTTAGGCATGCGCCAATTTGGTTGGAAGCATAGGGTGACATGATAAACACTGCATTCTGCAGCTTTCGAAGGGTCACCATCAGCACTGTGAGTTCGAATTCATGTGTCCAATCAACGAAAGCTACGATGGGCTATAAGGCCTAAGCCAAGAATTTTTTTCTCCTTATTACAGAATAAATAGAAACACAACATGTTTATTCCTACCCTAGCTTACGCGCGTCATATTTGAAAGCACATGGATCTAAGCACTCAGTTCAGGTTATTCAACGTTGTTCTGGGTTGGTGCGCATAATGGTGACGGAAGTGTAACGTTTGAATTCAATGGTGCACTTTGCCACATNTTGGTGCGCATAATGGTGACGGAAGTGTAACGTTTGAATTCAATGGTGCACTTTGCCACATCTCAGGCACCTTCACTTTACTTTCCTTATTCTCTGACATTCTTTACTCTTCCGCACTACTCTCCGCACACTTGTACCACTTCTACAATCTCTCTCCGCACACTTGTACCACTTCTACAATCAGTTCTTATTCTATGTGCTAAAGGAAGTTGCAGTGGCGTTGGTGTCGAAAGTAAATGCTGCGTTTTATGGTGTTGTCAGTGGTGTTATCAAAAAATCCAAGCACAGTTAACATTTACTAGTGTGTGTTCAAGGGAACCGCTTTCTAATTCTTATCTAAAGAAGAAGAAAATGTCTCTTAGGCATGCGCCAATTCGGTTGGAAGCATAGGGTGACATAATAAACACTGCATTCTGCAGCTTTCGAAGGGTCACCATCAGCACTGTGAGTTCGAATTCATGTGTCCAATCAACGAAAGCTAAGATGGGCTATAAGGCCTAAGCTAAGAATTTTTTTCTCCTTATTACAGAATAAATAGAAACACAACACGTTTATTCCTACTCTAGCTTACGCGCATCATATTTGAAAGCACAGCCACGAAGGCGCCAAAGATTGAAGCATGATTAGCAGACGAGATCTTCAGCAGCCATATAAAATAAAGTGAAAATTAACGAGAAACATAACAAAGGTTAACGACAAATCAGACAATTTGTCGTTTATTTAAACGTGTTAGAATTTGCATCAGAAATGCTGCCTGAGACCTCATTTCTCCCCAGTTTTTTAAATAATGTAAGTTACTGCAAGTGATTCTGTTTCATGTGCTAAAAAGGTTTTCCCAGATTCAAGTGAAACTCGCCTCAAATGCTTAAATGCACATGCTCTCTAAATATGGTTAGCTCTAATGCTGAAGTGCAATGGCTTTGACTAGCTTCTGGTTAAGTATTGGCTTCCCTGCACTCAGTCTTATGCTTCCCTCGGTGCTGGCTTAACCCATGGAGTAGAAGGAAAGAATTGGGGACTAACAAATTTTAAGAAGGCTGACGAATTTGTGGAATAGCAAATGCGCCTTTTTGATGTTTGTGTGCCTCTTTCATGGGTCGCTCTTCAAGGTAGCGTTGCCCTGATCTCTGCTACTCAGACTTATGCTACAAGCTCTTCCTACCTGTCTAGCAACTCTTCATGCAGCTCACTGACAAGCATGTAAGCAGTGCTGGCACCGGGACAACGTGACAGATTGGAGAAGGCAGCAGTGCTCCCAAGTTCCGATTCTGTCTGTGATACAAATGGTATCCATTCGGGAAGTAACTAAATGCAGCCAATAACTTATGCAAGCAGATGTCTCAGTGGATTTGAGCAATGTAAATAAATGTCTAGCTACCCTGTGATGTTACGTTTGCTAAAAGTGCCCATTACTGTCGAATGGAAATGTGCTACGATGGATGTTTACTGATTTATGGAAGTTGATCAACAGTGTAGCTTCAAAAATTTAACACACATTTTAGAATGATGTAGTTTGCTTCAGATCTCATGGTTCCTGAACCTATCTTGGCCTTTAATGAGCGGCCAAATCCTGTCCCTATTATGGGTTGAGTAGGCACATCATGGTGCATGATTGCATTTAAAGGAAGAAGCGCTTTGACAAAAGTTTAAATAAATTGAAAATTGATAAGCAATAGCAAGTAGCTTGAAAGGATTAAACGGAGAGAAGTGATTGAATGTGCTGTAAGTAACAAAAGTTGGGAGTTGAATTATAAATGGCAAAGAGAGGCTGATCGCCAGCGACGATGCCGCGTTAGCACTCGTGGATCTGGCCATTGCTAAGATTGTGCTACGTCGATCTGGGTTAGTGCGCACAAAAGTGGCGGTAGTAGAGCACCGGGGTTCGCTAGCTCATTTTACCTGTCCGCATTTCGCTTTACCTCTACCTCCTACTCTCCGTTCGCCCATACTACACTTGCGCGCTTGTTTGCGCTGTTTCGAAGTGTCAGTTCCTATCGCATCATCACATCCCCTTGCACTGTGTTCGATTGTTGTGCATTGCATGCATATAATAAATCACTGAGTAAGGTAATACTTGAGAATGA